>LQRL01077431.1:0-10066 GCA_001703475.1 Hydroides elegans | reverse complement strand
TGATTTGATATAAATGGTTGTGTCACAATGTACTCATACATATTATGTGTATGTTCATTCATATCGCATCCGGGCCTGTAGCTTAGGGGTAAAGCATCGACCTCATAGTCATAAGGGCGTGTGTTGGAATCCCAGCTTGTACCACCGATTCCTTATAATAATGGTATAATGATATAAAAATAGATATTTTATTAATTGTTGTTTATATGAAGATGGTGAAACAAATGGATAACATATAATTTTTATACCGACTTTTGCATTAACACTTACCTGTTGAGTGACATTAATACAATTAACAATAACGCGCTTGCTAGTACTTGAAAAACTTAAGGCTAAGATAAAACTAAAGCTGGGTAATTGTCCTTGACAATCTTGTTTAAAGAATGGGAAATGCTTTGATTTGATTATTCATTCCCCCAACGACATCTCTCATACATATATGAATATATATATATAAATAAATGTCCACATGCTTAAGTGAGATTTGGTTTATACATGTAAAGTAAAAACCACTTCCAATTTGACAACTGAAACGATTGATTATTTCATCATTTCATGCCATGAGTTAACTTATTGCTAATAAGAGGAACAGGACAGATTTTCTAAAATATAGCATGTTACAATTTCATTACATTTATCAATAAATATTTTATTAGAAAAATAAAGTTGGCAGCAATTATATTATGCTTTAAAGGCAATGTATCCTTTCTACTAACTTAAATGCATTAGAATGATGAAGGTACATCATTATATATGTTTACGATTTGGTTTCAGTCGCAGTGGTCGGGTTTAAGAGAAACCTGCTCTGAGATGTTCTTCAAGCCGCAAAAGACATTTACAGTAATAATCATGCTTTGACATTTTTAGATTTTTGTGTGTTTGATCCTCCTTTATGATTGCTTTCTTTGAACATAGTTTAAAGGGCAAATATTTTAAATTGACTGTTTTGGTTTTATCCCGATATCTCGAGTCTTTGGTTTCAGGGCATTTCGTCGTTAGGCCAGTAGAACCTTGACATCAGACGGCATTTTTTGATAAAATTTTAAGGTTTATTTGATTTAAAATAAACGAGAAATCGTTGACTTTTGTTGATTTCCTTAGAAAATCTTGATATTTTGAATACGGTCGTCTGGTGTCGCTGTATATAGATACTGCACAGCTGCCAAGACATATGATCAACAAGTACCCTCAATATTATTGGGCGATAGCGTTCTTAATGACAACATAGAATTCTTGTTTATAAATTGTAGACTTATATGCGCATGGTTTCTGTAGAATTCTATGAATGCCTGTCATGTGTAATGATCAGAACCGGTAACGTGTATGTGATATTACAGCTATTTTTCAATGTGTCGGATATTTTGCAATTAAACAAGGGAACCCACTGTGCAAAAAGTAGAAAATTATCAGTGCCAGAAATAAACAGTCAATTTGAAATAGTCAGACTTTAATTGTGTGGAACCGATGAAACCTCAATCGTTGATTTTCTGTCACAGATCATAAAATGGTTGATTTCGCTTCAATGATTTTGCTCGGTTATTGACCTCTGTTTTTTCAGGATGATTTTATTTAATTTCTACCCATCATCCCGTTTGTAATTTTGTGCAACCTAATCAAGCTTCAACAATAGAGTCTACCTTTTGAATTAGATATAGTTGTTGATATTTTAAAGTCATTTTTTATCCATATCAATACTTTGATGTCACTCTATAGCACATGCTTTGTACTTTTTGTGAAAACGATCCTTTTGTTTTAAATTGATCACACACTGTACACAGGCACCGGGCAAAACGACATAGACATTATTCAAAGCAAATCTCTTTTCCTGTTTGTTATACAGGTGTCATATTTGTTTTAGATTTAATTATGTTTGTAATAGTTGTGTAAAATGTCAGAAAGTTAAATTAAGTTGATTGGTAATCATGCAAAATTTGTATTAAACTTTATAATTTGTCATAAAAGACAGCTATGTCCCAAAAGTCATATATGTACGTATGAATTTCACCTACATGTATCGCTAATCTCCGCATAACAATATTCGACAAAATGTATATTTCGCCAATTCACAGATGTCAACTAACCCCCTTCACCCTTACCCCTACACACAAGAAATTAAGGTTATGAAAATGAACAACATGCAACATGTTTTGCTGTAATTGAAAAAAGGAAAATTGATTAAAAAACTATAGATTTTACGCATTTCGTTTCAGCCGCGGTCTCCATCCGACCGGGATCCATGTTACGAGGTGGCCCTGGAACTAGTCAAGACAGAGCGGGCCTATTTGGATAGACTTCACTTCCTATGCAGGGTAAGATTTAATTATTTCTATTACAATATATGGATTTGGCATTCAGTCCATCTCTCATACACACCAACACGCATAAACTCCCCCTGTCTCTCTGTTTTATCTCTCTATCTTTTTCCAACTTTTTCTATATTTCTGGTTAGCCTGAGTAACGACTCTTGAAACGCTGTATTGTTCATTAACACTATCATGGATTTTACCAAACACGTAGAATTCTATGGACGTTAAGCAACTCTTTATACGGTATTCACATTTAGCGCACGAATCAATCGAAGAGGTATATCTGTCATCACTTTTACCTTCACCTATGGTCGCTAGTCGATGAAAGTTAACATCATACATTAGAGGGAATTTGATGTGCAGTGATTGAGATAAATTTGAACAAGGCAAAATCAAAAGTGAAAATGAAAGCAATTCACATGAATATTCATTTCATGATGTTTGATTTATCAACATCAACGTTTATTTTCGATTTCGTCAAATGTATACATCAGGCTATTACTTGCTTACTCAATCCCATCCACTTTGCTTACGTTGATAAAACATAGCTCAATAAACATGAAAATGCTTGTTATAAAAGTTGCTAATCAAATATATTCAATAAAAGTAAAAGTAATTGTAAAGTTTATTATTGTATCCATCTACCTCTATGTGCTCTTCGGATAATTCCAATTAACAGCAACCTCTCCCTTCTTTTCTTCCAGGTGGTGCTACTCAACATCCGCATCCTGAACAAAGTGCAGGACTCTTTCCAGATCCCATGTGACGCCCTTGTTAACATCTTCAACAGCATGGAGACAATATATAATCTGCACACTGCAACTGTACTTCCAAAGTTCGAGGCACGCGCCGATAACTGGTGTGTTTGTGGATTTGCCCTTCGATGTTTTTTTCTTTTAAGATAGAAAATGGTACTTTAATTGAATACTCAAATAAATGCATGTTGTTCATTTTAAGATGGTAGAAGGTCAAGGTTATTTTAGCCGTATTGTCCATACATACATGTAGATAAAACGCGGAAGGGCTTGTTCACACGGGAAGCGATACGCGACAATATACTTATTTGTTCTTTATAAAGCGGGCGATTCTCTGTCACTAATTTTATAAAGAACATATAAGTAAATTGTCGCCTGTCGCTTCCAGTGTGAACACTCCCGAACTGGTAAGGTGATTTGTATCTTCAAAGGCATTCGGCGCCGTTTTAAAGCTATATTTTTCCTCATTGTACAGGCGAACTACACCGCAATTGGGCGACCTATTCAAGGAGTTGATGCCACAATTCAAGACATACACGGACTACGTTGAGCACTTCGACAACGCCATGACGGCCATGACCATTTGGACCGAACGCTGTCCCACTTTCAGGCAACTACTCGTGGAAGTCGAGGTAAGAGGAGGGGTATTTGTGGTTGATTTGATTGACGGAAGGCGGAAGGGAATGGGATTAGGTGACAGGTATCAGCCATATGGATAAATACCAAACAACCAAGGATTCTTGATATACCATGAGAGAATGAGGGCATTGATATATAACCATACCCTTCATAGTTCATTGCTTGATACAATGTTAAAATCCTAAGCTACCATATTTATGTAATGTTTTGCCTTGGATGCTGCAAAGATGAGAATAGAATAGATCATAAAACAATAAGGCCTCGATTATATGAAAGAAATGTTACATAATCAGGCAATAAACAGATCAGTTCCCGAAAGTAAAAGCCAAAATAGGCAGCCAAGCATGGCGCATAGGCGTCACATTCATTGGCGCATAAAACATAAAATAATAAATCAAATGCCAAACAAGGAATAGCATCGAGCCATTATAGAAGTAGAGTCTATATAGTGTGTTCTATACCATAACCAAGCAAATGTTGCTGTGCCTGGCATCACACATCTCCTTGGTTACCTATGATGTCATGGAAACCTTTAATGAATAGATCTTTGATCATCATGAGCAACTCACACTTTTTTTAAAGGAAACACAGAGTACCTGATTTCTATCAGTCCATTAGTTAAGAAAATGCCGTGCTAGGTTGTCACAGGCGGTGTATTGAGTCGATTCAATCAAATGTTTCCCAAATACGCGGCAGTTGAAGTTTTCGTTCAACAAAATAAGCTTTGATATCATGTTTTGGTTTATTTGTATAAATATGTTTTGAGCTTGAATGGCACTAATTGATTGTATTGACTGGTTCGTGATTAGTCTGTTATGATATGTACATATTTACCATATGCTGCATACCGTTTTTGCGTACCTTTAATTCTTTGCAATCATTCTTTCTAAATGGTTTGTGGATAATTGTGTTTATTGCCTACGATTGAAATTTAGGGTGATTTCGAAGACACAACTTAACGGTTCATCAGATAGAGTCTATAACTCTTTTCATTTCTTACGCATATATACAACTCTAGTCTCGTTGTATAATGCCCTTCAGTCGTTACTCACATATGTTTGATTAAACGCGAGCTTTGTTTCAACACAAATAGCTGAAGTCACCCAATGATCCCTTCCTCGGGCTATATTAAGGTTGCCTCCTCTAAGACCATGGCTATAGTGGGAGCGAGGAGGATCGACAGCGATTCTTGTCCTTAAACGGTCTTCAAAGTCCCAGTCTTTGACTGACTGATGTCAAATCAGTCAGTAAGTCAAAGCCCGTATAATAAACAGGAATCGCTGTCATTGCCTCTCTCTCCCAGTGTGGCCAGACCCCTTTGGCCTCACAACCTGCTCACCTGTGCGTCGAACGAGGCATGCGCACAAGAGTGATTCGCGGCGCAAATGCGAGAGAGTGATTGACGCGAATGCAGGAGTGAGCGATTGATGCGCGATTGACTCTGACGTGAAGAGCTGCTCGTTGTGTACACAGGGCAAGACCCTTGTTGTGATAGCAACCAGTGTTGAGGTCACTACTAAGGGGACACCCAATGAGCATGTTCGAAAAATAATAAATGTGATTGAATTGTATAGACTTCAGTGATAATTAATAAGAAACCTAAATATAAGTTAGTCTTTATCATTCAAAAGAATTTCGATTAGGGCCTGGCTATATTGTAAGCTTTTCGGAGCTTTTCACACTTACACCCATGTCTCTAATGCATTCCTTATGGGCAACTCACACACAAGAATTAACTCGTAGCGTTTCAAAAAGCCGCATTTGGATTCTATATAAGAAAATCATGTCAAAAAATATGAATCATCCTCACTAATATACCATCGATTGATTCTTCATCTAATTCGGCTTAGCATTTCTTATGAAAAGAAGTCTTGGCAGCTGAATAATTCGAGAGATGGAATAGACGGCTAATTTCTGCCACAGCCAGAGGCAAACATATGATATTCTCGATTTCGCAAAAACACAATGTTGGGTGTGTTCGATAAATAACATACCTGGGCGCGTGCATTGGATTAAGGCGTGTTTTTCGCCTCGTCAGGTCCATTACATGATGATTGCATGCTTGTTAATTGAGTAATGAGTAGACATGAGTTGAGTTACCAACATGTGAACTATGGAGGTCGCTGGTTGCCTAAGTAACAATGTTATTTTAGGTAGCAACCATGCTACCTGAAAGAAATTGGTTGCCAAAGAATGTCTATTTTATTTGCGTTGTTCAACTGGATGTGTCAATTCTTATATGAAAACAGAAATATGTATTTGATGGTGGCATTTACACAGCCTACGATTTCATGCTCACATAAATTCAGAAACATAGAGGTGGTGATGAGTTTTGATCCATACCATCTAGTTGTATATTTAGTTGTTGTAGACGGTTCTTAATATTAATCCAGAGATATATACATTTGTATGTTCTTTTGTATATGAACCATAGACTACATTTTATTTGAACATCAAATAAACAAACATACAAAAAGGTTTTTAAAACACACAATGATTGCCAAAAGGTAACTTTAGAGAGAAAACATTACAACATGCCTCCTTAAGTTTCAGTAAAATGTTTATCATGATTCAGCACCTAAGTTTGCTGTAGACTTTAGGTTATTTATCTCGAATACCTATTTCAATCTCTTGAATCGAAAACATAATTTTAGCAGTTTACCGTTAAATACAGTTATTGTAGTGTGATAATTTAGAAAGCGCCTTTGATCGAAATAAAAATGTTGATTTCATATATGATTATCATGCATGTTGTCTGGGCGTAATTACATAGTTCCAAAAGGATAGGTGGGTGTACATCTTCGAAAACACAGGAAAATATTTTGAGAGTGAATGGCATGTTTGTAGTGAGATTCCATGATACAATGTAGTAATTTGGAAGCTATAGAGTCAACCTTTTGAACCGAAGTATCAATTTCTGCTACGGGTCGATCAATCATTAATGCAATCATATATATTATATATAAGAAGCAGCATTTTTTGCGTGAAGACTTATCGCGATATTACAACCATTAGTATAAATATGTGCAATTTGAAATCTGGGAAAATGCACTATGAATAAGGCGTATAACCAGGAAAATATTATCAATATGATGCATGTAAAAATAGACATTACATTCTAAAATTATATATTTAAAATAGTTAATTCTAAAATACGATTTCTCTGCATAAATCCATTACAGTTCGATGGCTAAGTTATGTGTGAATTTCAACTATATCGTTGTTGTTTTTCCTTTACTTAGAAAACTCCCGAGTGCCGTCGCCTCAAGGTGAAACAGCACATGCTCGAGATCGTCCAACGGATCCCGCGATACCTGCAGCTGCTCAAGGACTACGCCGCTCACCTTGACGACGACTCTGCGGATAGGGCCGACATGAACGGTGAGTCCCAAAATACTTAACAACCAGTTCTTAGCAACTAGTCCTTAGCAACCAGTCCTTAGCAACCAGTCCTTAGCAACCAGTCCTTAGCAACCCGTCATTATATTAGAAACTAGTCCTTAGCCACCAGTCCGTAGCCACCAGTCCTTAGCTACCAGTCCTTAGCAACCAGTCCCTAGAAAAGTTTCAGATAGGGTGCGTGTGAAAATATTTGAGTCTGGTTAGATGATGAATGATGTTGCGTGAGTAAATGTGAGTTTGACGCATCTATTGAATTGAAAATTTACATCAAATTTAAATCAAATGTTTTAAAGTAGGAAAGTTCATTTTGTTCATAATCATTTTGCATGGTGAAATCTATTCACAACGGGTTTTAGTACTGTAATCTGTCTGTTTCAGAGGTCATTTCAAGTCTCACAGAATTTGCTCAAAACCTAGAACACGCACAAGGAAAAGATGTAAGTTGAACCATTGCTTGTTTCGGTCATTTCATTTATGATTGATATGCACATGCAAATTGTAAATTATGGAACCAAGAATTAAATTCGTCTTGCGTAAATACTAATATACCCGATACGATAAATAAGGGCATTGATCGATTTGAGAATCACATGCGACGCCGCAAAACATATGGTGTACTTTGCCCTTATGTAACGTTAACATATACATATATAAAAAGAAATACGTCACATGTCATTTTCGATTCGACTTAGCACAGATTCGATGTCATTGATCTACAGAGTCCTTCAGATTTACTCAATTAACCAAATTGTTCCCACAATCAATTATTGATAATTCCTTTATAAATGTGCAATTTGCGCCATGTCATGTAAATCGCTTAAGTGCAAAACCTTTCAACGAATTCAACTGACAAGCCGCAAGAATGTTGGGACAAACGCCCTGATTTAATATTCAAACAATTCGTTGAATATTCATGGTTCACACACTGCATGGCACTAGATCGGAAATGGATCAAGGGTTTGTCAATAAATTTGATTTTGAGTTTAAACTTGGAAGATTCAATCAGGATTATGGGAGATTTCAAACTGATACAAAATTTATCGATGTCGCTCTTGTGTCTGGACTTATTTGTTAATGAATATGCATGGGTCTAGTCTGGTGTGCGATAAACTGTACCAGATACATTTATATTATGTCGAGTAGTTTATCATTGGCGTATTAGACAAGTTCGATTGTTTCTATATTTATACCTCATACACAAAGATAAGACCCGGACAGAGCGATCTTCTGTCTCCATGAGTGCACAACCTGTCTTCTTGTCCTCAAATATAGTTAAAACCTAACACTAGCTATCTTTGTTTTTTTTAGAACATGACATTCTTCACTGAATGTGAGCTTATAACTTTCGTCTTTATCGTTTGAAATTGTTGGAAACAAAATTTGATAATAAACTAATGCAACCAAGCTAAATTTTATCTCAGAACAATTATATAGCCTATTAGTGTAGATCTGTAGAAATGAACCTGGGCAGCAATCGAAAGAGCTGCACGGGGAACCATGTATTTTTTTGGTATGACATATAAGACGAAATGAAGGCCTCGCTCTCGGCGGGCGACCCCTCTTAATCCGTATCTCTAGGGCGCGTATGCCAATCCAGACCTGTAAATTTGTGTTGTTTCATACCATATTCCCCATGTATTTATGTTGTATATCATATGTTTCATTTATCTATAAATATGTTTTTGTACAACTAGGGTCGCATGCGAGCACTACTCTCGGTGCAACAACGCCTGGACGCGGGCAGCCTTAAGATCTACTCGCCGCTACGAGCGCTGGTTAAAGAGTCGAAGATAAAATCCATCTCGCCAAAGACGGCCAAGAAGCTCGATCGTTATATCTTCTTGGTATGGCAAAACTATATTATTTCATAAATGAAATATGTGTGAGATGATGTATAAATGAAGGGCATCTGATAAGAAGGTTCAGGTCATATGAACTGAACTATGTGGTGAAATAAGAAGGCATCTTGATTTAGATTGTTTGATAGCACTTGAATAAGTTTACGAAGTTACAATGATAAGAGAACAGGCTCAAACATTAAATTCAGGACGCCTTTCTTAAACGATATACACGTAGTAAATACATCTAATCATGATCGTGATTTAGTATCATAGCTAAATCAATCAGAAGAACTTTTTTACTTCATCATGCTCAAAAATACCTTGAGAAATTCAGATTGTATTACAATGGGTTCCTCCGTTTATCGAGTACATATCGATATAATTAAGACCTCATTGAGTTTAATGTCGCAAATAATTTATTGGCAAAATATTTATCTTTATCGGATCAACTATAAAAAGACGGTGGTGACCTTATTAGTTACACTACATGTATTACTTGGGTAAGCTCATACCTCATATCTCATATTATACATTGGTAGCATTTAAATATATCCAGGGTTCGATTTCAGATGAATGACGTGCTGTTCATCTGCACGACTCAGAGTCTAGCGGGAAGACACAAACTCAAGTACACCCTCGAAGTCGACGGACTCCAGGTACGGCTTTCAAAAATACGTGGTTTGTAATTTTTGAATAAATTAATTTGATCAGCTGTTATTGCTATATGAGCTATGATATGATTTCAGAATACTCACGTAACATTGACATTCACTAAAGTAATAACCACATCTTCTAAAATAATGTTTTGTATTGTACACGAATGTGCCTATGTAATTATTCTAGCTGTTCAAACTACATCCGATCTGTCTCCTTTCATTGTACATCTTAGATTCTCAAAAAGAAGGAAAACCTTTAACAATACCCTATATACTTATCTATTACATATACAAGAGGTGTTCAGTTTAATTTGTTACACTTTTATTTTTGCTATAACATGAAAAGTATAAAACTTACAGACTTCTTATTTTAACAGATGTTTGATATGGGATCGATGTCTATAATATATAAATCTACAGCGTTTTGGCCGACTACGAAGAACACTATCAATCACATCCTGGATGGG
>LQRL01077422.1:6145-34708 GCA_001703475.1 Hydroides elegans | reverse complement strand
TTAAAGCCCCCCCCCCCCACCACCATCCCAAACCCTAAAAAAAAAAAGAAAAAAAGAAAAAAAGATGAGATTATAAAATCATTTATTATATGGCTATTCGTAATTTCGTGTTCTCCTTTTATGAACTTATTTTTGAAATTCCTATACTCTATGACAGGTTTAGTGGACGGTCCCTCCTCATGGCTGATGTTGAATCAGGACCGCCAGAGTCGCGCGCTTGTAGCCAACGGCACTCAACTGTACTTATTGGACCACGGAGGACAGTTTCAGGAGCTGCATCCACCCGTGTCCACTGCCCAGACTTTTCAGGTTAAATCATATTTTGTCTTGCTATTTACTATTCTTATAAGTGATTATTATTTTAGATTTGATATGCATTGCTTATGAACCATGTCATTCGTCATACCAAAATATGCTGCCTTACTTATAATGCAACAAAATCGGTAATACACTATGTCAATTAGAATAAAGTATTTTGATCATGTATGTGATAGTAATGCGGTATATTAATATGGACGTTTTCTTTTTAATCAAATTGAATATATTAAACCAAATACATTCTTGACACACATTTGAATCCTTAATTACGTTGTGCAGGCATACACAGCAATGTCGGTCTCGTTCAACAACAAATACTTGGCCATGTTCACCGACTCGGGACTGCTCTGGATAGGATCATCGGACCTCCAGGTAGGCGCTGGTATCCAGTTTTCAACACAATTTTGAAGTTCATATGATAAACCCATTGAAAAAGAGTTCATATTTCTGCATTTCTTGAACGAAAGTTTCTTTTCTTAATTTTAAGTTAGTTTTGAGGTCACCATAAACATATTTACTCGAGATTATGTCTGAATGTCTTATTTTCCTAATATTTCATCTACTTCCTTTCAGAAAGTGTACTGCGAATTTGATACCAAGTCAGAAGTGAAGCCTCAACAACTTGTTTGGTAAGATACCTTCATATTATGTAATCATAAAAAGAGTAAGTACATTCACTTCATACAGGGTGACTAGCGACAGGTAAAATCAGAGAATTTCAAAATCGGTTTTCAATCAGAGAAAATCGGAAATTTGTGTTTGATAAAATCAGGGAAAAATCAATGAATTTCATTGCATAGCATTCCGTTATAGTTATAATTATTAACTTGTTATTTTCATTATTTCCCTAAAAATATCGCCCACGCCTACGGCGTTTGAATATTGTGAGAGGTTCCTTAACAATTTTGGCTCGCACTTTCGGCGTTCGGATATTGACTATCTAGAGATATGACTTGATATAAAGTACCAGTTTTGTTTAGGCCAGTATCAATCTTGGTTCAGAGAAAAGCCAGAGAAAATCAGGGAAAATCCGGGACTGGCGACTCGTCAAAAGACAATTGTATTCCTTGTGTCAATATATAATTGGAATTTCTGTATATTTATTCCTTACATCAGCGATTCCATTCCGATGATAATGAATCAACACCTTCTTTTTCCCTATCTACAGGTGCGGCACAGGGGCCATCCTGGGCTACTGGGACAAACTCCTCCTCATGGTGGGCCCACATAAAGATTGGCTCAAGTTCTCCTACGATGATCACGTGCACATTGTTCCGGAAATGGACGGAGTGCGCATCATCGGACAGATGGCGCACGAGTTCCTTCAAAGGGTGCCACGTGAGTTGGATGGAAGAGCGTTTTGATTGTGTTATGGTTTAGGTGAAAATCAGAGACGCAGTTCCATAACAGAAATCGTTTGTGTAGGGGGAAAGGCTGCGTCATGAATGCACTTATTCAATAGTACTTTAATGACCTACAATGTACACTTCAAATTTCTTAAATAATACTTTAGTACGACTGGGTTCTGATTTTTTTTTTGTCATACTTGTCTTATCTTCCTGTGATGTATTCACGCTAAACTATTATGTTATTACATTATTTGGTAAAAATCAAAATGTTTATATTTTCATGTTCGTAGCGGTGGTGGAGCACATTTTCAAAATCGGCTCAATGGCGCCAGGTGCGATGCTCTACGAGGCGGCCAGAGAATTTCAGGTAAATTACCGTTACTTTCGACGAATAAATTTCCAAGCAGATTTCACATACCGTATTGCTCTTATCCCGAATTAGATTATATAAATTGGCGGTTTAATTTGATAATATAGGTCTTTAATAATTAGAATAGCGGGTAATTTTCGAGTAAAATTTGTTAGAACTTAACAACAAATAATTTTATTCGTCGCAAAATATATTAAATCTCAAAAATGAATTATTTTTCCTTCAGAAAAAGAGCCAGCGCGCGGACGAATATATTCGCATGATCAAGGACAAACTGGACGAGGCTGTGGAACAGTGTATTGAGGCGGCCGGACACGAATGGGAGCCCAAGACGCAGAAAATGCTGCTTAGGGTGAGTACGGTTCAAGATATTGAGGGGAGTGGTTGGTCAGGGGAGTCAGTGACGCATAGATTGCTGGGTAATACGTGGGAACTGAGGACGTAGATAATGCTCAAATATGAAAATAACATTACTTAATTAATTCTCTCACAGATTTTGCATGAAAAATAGGTACAATCACATTGTATTACATAGCCCAGTGAAACATGTAGATACCTCGCAACTTGTTTGTGATATATCCGGATTTTATAGGGTTTTAAATAGTTATGATTTTGATTAGCCTATTTTGAAGAGAAATGATTGTCCAATTTGGATGATGTGTATTAAGGAGCAGTGAGGGACAACTATACTTTAATGATACACATGAAGAGCTCTATGATAAATAAATTATTCCAAACAATATTTTGTGACGTGAACAAATGGCAGCTCGTTAGATGACGAAAGATGGTTAATGAGTAAATTTTCAAGGAAGTTCTCAATTATCTTATCAAATCATGAAATTAGGCAATGTTGTGCAAAAATATTGTTTTTCCATTTCGTGTGGCCAGTGAATTTCTGTGATAATTCATATAGAGATTAAAATAAGGTTTAGCGGACTATTAAATAATGAACACATCGTCGCCTAAAATGTCAGTCGTTCGCCCGACTTTTCATTTTGCTGTCTATGTTTGCTTCTTATTTTCAACTTCCAAATATCATTTTCTTGTCTATATAGTTTGTATAATTGTGTACATCCAATCAAGATAAAGACGCCAATATCATTTTCAAGAGTTTGTATTTCCTTTTACTATATAAACGTATGTAATTTAATTGGTCTTACGCGACATTATGTTTGCAATGAGTTGAGTGCTGCTGTCACAAAATGTGAGTAGCAACGCCTCCCAAGAAAGATGGGATTAAAACACTGCTTAATCTTTCGGGATGGTGGTGTGTCACTGAAGCCATCACCCCTTCTGTTTGTGCAAATATCTTGGAGGGAGGGGGATTAAGCGTGTCTCTTTGGACAAATACCTGTTAATTGTTTTCAAGAGCAACTCAAGATGCTAACTTAGGATTTGAGAAATATTGTGATTGCTCAAAAGACAAACAGTTTAAAATAATAAAATTAAAATCAATCAAAAAATAATAATTAGTAAATTAAATTGAATTTATAGTTTGTTAAATGGTTTCACCGTTCAAATACAAGCGATCTGAAAAATGAATTATTTTAAATGATAAAATTATCTATGAAGTTTTAATCTTAAACTTTTAAGCTAAAACCATATTTGAATTTATCAAAGACTATTGATACAAGTATTCAATCGTCATTTTTAGAAAACCATTTTAATATTACGTCACTTGAGCGTGTGAGAAAAAATGCGTCATAGATTTTTATTTGTTGGTTCCGCGGAGCCAATATTTGTCACAGTAATTTGACACCTCAATCCCTATGACCAGATGCGTCTCTGCAATACCCTCAACGGGACTTTTAATCCGCTCCCAATAGACCTTGTGTGTTAATTGCATTTCGTGCCTAATCCCCGCCGAGTCTTCCAAGACATATTAGCGCCTTAGGACAATAGGTATTTAAAGGTGATGGGTATATAAAATGCCAATCATTGATAGGGTTCTTTAAGTGCAGTTGGGTACTGTTGGAATGTTTGAAAGCGAAACTATTGTCTGGCATTAAAAAAAGTAGGTGCTAACCAGTATCATAGAAATAGTCATGTGACCAAAAATACTGGAATCGATTTGTTTATAATTAGGAGGCTCACTTAACGGAAGGATACATTTATATTTTAACGGTAAAAGTGAGACTGGAAAGTCCACATTTTAGTATGGAAGAATAAGACATTCTACACGTAACGCGTATAACTAAACACTGTCATATATGAAATAAACTGGATATTTTACAATTACTATTTCCCGGAGGCGTTATTCTCTTACTAATTTGAAACACTGAAACTCGTTGATAATAAACGCTGCTTAAAATAATTTAAGAACAATACATAGCCATGGCACAACTTGTCAGTGAAGATATCAAAGTTGAACCAGACAGTGGCATCGCAAAGATCATGAAAAATCCGATGTTCGAAGAACTGCAAAGTACTCTAATCGACGATCTTAACTTAGTCGGGACACCCTTTCCGAACTTGGCACTAGGTAACATCAGCGAACCATCAACTCCAGTTTCGCCAGAGGTCAATGCCGAAAGTCAAGTGACCTTGGACCACGTGACCTCAACAGTGGACGGGGACGACATTATTTTAATCACTCCATCACCAGAAACCTCTACAGAAAACAACAACAACAACAGTGCTTCCAAGTTTGATTTAGTCGTAGAGGACGCGACACTACAAGCAGAATTCCGCCAACTCGCCCCGCTGAAACACGACAAAGTCCGCGAATTGGAACACTTCTACAACACACAATGCGCATGCCTCATGTCGCAACGCGGCGACCATTTCACGCGCTTAAAACAAAAAATCCCCGATCCCACGGAATTCCACAAAATCGGCCTAACCGCAGCCACCCATTTCGATAAACAACAAGAACACCTCGTTGTTCGCGTATCGAAATCGCTACAACTCCTCAAACAGAGCCTACCGGCCACTGTGCCATCGGCGGCGGAAACCGGAAGTGAAAAGCCGAAGAAGTCGCGCATGCTCAAAGCGGAAGCGGTGGCGATAATGAAGGAGTGGTTCGATAAGCACGTGGACAATCCGTATCCGACCGATGAGGAGAAACAGGAGCTGGCGATGAGGGGAGGGATTACGCTGCCACAGGTATGTTGACAGCCATTTTGATTTTGCACAGTTGATTTGACTTAATACTAGATCTATGAGATAAGTTGATATTTTTCTTTTATAGCTTAAATACTCGTTACTTGATTGAACTGATTATTTCAATGTAATTTTGTGAGCATTAAGGGCTAGCCCACATTGGAAACTTTTTCCCCTAACACACTCTCTCTCTTCCAATGCATTCCTTGTGGGGAAACTCGAAACACCAAATGCTAGCTTTGTAAAACGCAACGGGCGTTTATGTGCGTTTTCGAGTTTCCCACAAGGAATACAGTGGAAAACTGGGTTTGCTAGGGAAACTAAGCGCGTAAAAAAACGTATAATGTGACCAGACCTTAACTGATGTTCACTGATCATTTACGATAAGTCTTAGTAGAGGAATGGTCTCAAATAACCAATTTCACGTCTGTTAAGGGTACATTTCGAATATATTTTGAGCTTCGCATCAAAAATAAATGTTCATATTCATTGTAGAACGATGATTCAGAACTCGGCATCGAAAAAAGCGATATTTTGAGTTATGACATATATTTTAGATACCTCTACTTTATTGAAAAATCTGAAAACTATTTCAAACCACACATAAATATGTTCTTTATTAATCAATTTGAAATATTCATGGTTGAACAAAGAACTTGGGAGATATACGCCATTTAAAAACACCACCCACCGATTTAGGTGTTTCAGAACTCGGCACTCTTTATATATCCATACTAATTGACGATACTTTGAGATTATGTTTAGTATAATTTAGCATATTTTTATATGCATTCTTTTAAAGGAAGTTTATTCGGTGCTTCCGTAAAATGCACGATAAATTTTATTTTGCAACACCACCAGTTTCAATATTAAGAATTAGACATAAATCATATATTGATTTAATAGAAATAATTATGATCGTGTTACCTATGATAAAATCATCAAACCAAAAAGTGTAGCCACACATTCTTTATTATAAATAACGGATGTCGATAACTTAATTAAATCGAAATTGTAATTAAACTATTGAAGTTGATTTGATAATATTGATAATTATTAGGTCGTAATGTGTTGCAATGAAAGTCACCAAATCTTTAATATTTTTTAATATGATAACTCAAGAATAATCTGGCATTGAATAATTGTGTCATCATAAATTTAAAAACCATTCTCTAGCACAATTATGATATTCAGCGTAGTATAAATTGCTCGATTTCACTATTTCGTACAACACGATTCATTGCAATAACAAAGCATACCATAACAGTCCATGAGAATAAGAAAGGTACTCTAAAAATTCACATAATAGAATATTTCTAAAATCTTAACAAATTATATCCAAAATAATCTCAAAGTGTCGTTAATTGCTATAAATATATAGAAATTGCCGATTTCTGAAACGCCTAAATCAAAGGGTGGTGTTACTTAATGACATATCCCCAATAACCCAGTATTTGGATCATTTATATTTTCAATTGATTGGTAGAAGACATATTTATGTGTAATTTGATAAAGTTATCGTAATTTTAAAGGCAAAAGAACCATCTTGAATATTGCTCATATCTCAAAGTATCGTCATTTTAGATGCCGAGATCTGAATCATCAGTCTATCATGTTCAATACTCATGTCATTCACTATGATAATCATAATTGTTTCTTATTCGATATGAACATCTGATAAATCATTTCTATGTTTTAAGCGTTGTAAATTAGAATTCAATACGGACAGCAATACATTTAAATAGATTAATAAAATTGTAAACTAAAACATCCCTTATCTTTTACAGGTGAAAGCATGGTTTGCCAACAAACGCAACCGCTCTCTGAACACCAAACCCAAACGGCAAAAGGCCCGCTTGGCCAACGAACTCAGCAGCATCTGCCAGAAGCTGGCCGCAGCCAAACAAATGGGCGGAGATGTGGGCGGGGCAAAGAACTACAACATGATCCTGCATGAACTATCATCTATGATTGACATTAAGCAACCCAATGGATTAGGTCATTTTCCATCGCAACCGCATACGCCAATACAGAGTGTCAATCACACCCAGCAACAACAGCAGACTCCGCCTTCGAATGCTCATTGGATGAATGGTGGTAACCAAGGATACTGCGTTGCTATGGGTCCAGGACAGGAGTCGCCGTATCCGTATTATATGAATTATAGCAATATGGTGTGAAAGGATGAGGTCGCTAATAACATAGTTTTTTTAAGCGCAATTCCGGTTTGCATGTTCATAATTTATGGTAGTTATGATAGTTATCTATAAGTAATCATGATAAATTGTAAATATGTACATACATAATACAAACATTCTTTCATGGACATATTGTTGTCAATAATTTTAATCCGTGCCAACTCAGTCTGAGGCTTTACTAGAAAACAAATATTTTAACTTCTATTTGTTTTGAAGATATCAAGAAGGGTTCACTAATTGCAATTAAATAAGTTCATGATATGTTGCATTCGCTCATCCTAATTGCATTTGTCTAATATTTATTTCTTAATTTTTGTTTTAAATCAATCATCTTTTATGTAGACATTTTAAGAGAAAGTAGAGGAGAAAAAGAAGTTTAATACTTGACAGGGACTGACTACGTACATGTATTTGATTTCGAACTTTATTGAATAAATTACGTGTATTTATATATTAACTTAATTTGTATATATGCATGTTATGATAATTGCATTTATTTAAGTCTAATAAACTGTTGAGTTATACTTCATATTGTTTTTGTCTAAACTCCGTCCGTTGTTACGATACTTCCTATCTCAGATTTTCCTAGATCACTGGGCATTGTATTACGCTCAAACAACTACGCTGACGTAGTCGTGTTAGTTGTTTTGCTCAAGATATTGGACATCTATTTAAAATTACAAATAAATCCCTCATATGATTTAATGTCATCATTGGGTAAAATGATTTTATTTTGAAATTTCAACACGATGCAAATATCCGTTGTTAAAACTATCGCTCAATATATATTCAATACTCAATGAACATGACACACGAGTCGAAAATACACACTTTTTTAGTGAATTCAAAATAAACGCATAAGAAACCAACAAAATCTAAATGCAATCCAAAGAAAGTGTTCGAGGTAAACTGCGAATTTAACGGTCTGAAGCTGTGATATACATTGTTCGGCAATATCGTAAATAAATCACGACATATTTTGTAAATTTTAAATGTGAACGTTATGTTGATTTGTAAGGAATATATGGGCGCAATTGAGGATGTTAAATTATATTTCAATTACATGTATTGAATACCTTTCATCGATGAAAGCAAATAACACTATAGACCAAAAATCTAACTAAAATAAGGTCTCTGACTAAAAATAACCTGACGTGCCCAAATAAATAAATATATGAAAATTTAAACAGTTATTTTGCATTTTGAAAGTAAGATACTGGTTAAGCAAGTGTAAGAGGAGAATCGTGCCAAAATATGCAGATTTCGCTCTATACAATCAATTGCAAAATCTATACCAATAAATAAAATAGCATATCACTTATACTCATTCAACCAAGCCGTCATTTCCTTATTGCAATTTCTCCTTTTTCCCCATAGGCGGCATCGTTCGGTAAATGCTTCCTGACCGACTACCAGCCGGACACGTTCGTGCAAATGTGTCAGATGCTGCGCGTGTTGAATGCTGTTCGCGACCATGGCATTGCTATACCGCTCACGTATACGCAGTATCCTTTTGTTTTCTGTAGGGGTTGGATGATAGAATTGTTGATTCCAGATATTACGCGTACTTTAACATTCCTACCCACAAACAAAAGCTATGTAATGCATGTAGATAAAATTTAAAGGAAATCCAAAATTAAGAAATATAAATGTTGATACTCATGCAAGTGTTTAACATACACTGAATGAATATAAATACTTTTTTTATATGGAATAGCGGAAAGACATTGTTCGATAAACCATCAAAAGATAATATTAAAACGATAGAGTCCTTAACACATCGCTTTAAGATTGCAGCAACTGTCTCTCCTGGTTCTTATCGACCGTCTGGTGCTTCGACGCCACTTCGGTCTCGCCATCGAAATATGCAAATATTTGAAGTTGCCCGATGCTGAAGGTGCGAGTAGGATCCTTGCGCATTGGGCCTGTTTCAAGGTGAGTAGGCTAAAGGGCTGTGCTTATCGACATATGATATGATATTTTGAAAAGACAAATTTTACTTCTCAGAAAATGATATGTTATTAGAGCGTAAGGTATAATTTAAGTAAAAAGTGTCAAGTTTCATTTGCAAATAGCTTGTGTTAAAAAAAATCACTATAAATTACCTAACCCCAAAAACCCTAATATCCTATATTTGCATGTATATATAAGCGACTTCTTCTCTATCAGGTTCAACAAAAGGACCAGAGCGAGGAATCAATCGCGCACGCCATCGCCGCAAAACTCAAAGACACGCCGGGCGTCTCTTACACGGACATAGCCAACAAGGCCGAGGAGTGCGGGAGAACCAACCTCGCCATTAGGGTGGGAAACTCGGTTGTTTCAGTTGCATTTGAAATATAACTTTGTTAAGTGTATAACTGTTTGACAGGACTTAAGAGAGGGCAGCAAAATTTATTGTTGATATCGTGATTTTATTGTTAACTTAAAAAATCACAAGGGGGATGCCCGAAGGGTAATTTCATATTCTGATCATCAACTCTTGTGACGGCAACCTAGTATCGCATGCATAAGTAAAATAATTATCTTATACACAAATGATGTTTTAACGTCTGAAAAGCATATACAAAATGGCAATTGAAATACGTTCCTTTGAGAAATATCGTGAGATGTTTTTGTACATTAACATTTATGCTATTCTGACTTGTTAAATACGTATCCGTTTCCTTGGTTACAGTTGCTAGACTACGAGCCGCGCGCCGCCGAGCAGGTTCCGCTTCTGATGAAACTCAAGAAAAACGAACACGCGCTCAAGAAGGCCATCGAGAGTGGAGACACCGATCTCGGTATTAGATTTAGTTTCCTTTTTCCGTTTCAAATGCTATGTGTTTGGTTTGACGTATGTTGGCGAATTGTAACATGATACGCATTTCTTAGCCGATGAAGATCTTACCCAACCACTTCGAAAAAAGAACTTGTTTGTAACGCACCATAAAACATGAAAGGAATTAAATTTTTGATTAATTATGCTTGGCCCAAAGAGGCCGAAGATGTTTTCATATCATCGACAAGTCAATTTTATCATTAGCCTATGATTGTCGGTTTATCTGCCTTTCAGTGTACACGGTTGTGCTGCAGCTGAAGGAGACAATGCACCAGAGCGACTTCCTCATGGCTATTCGCACACAGCCCACTGCCTATGCTTTGTTTCTACAGGTACTGTACATTCTTATCATAATATGTCACCGTAGAAGCTGTTAATAATAATCTAAATGAGTAAGAACTCGATTAACGAATGATTGATAAGCAATTATTGGTAATAAACTGTATTTTGGAATAGAGTTGGTATCAAATACTCATCTCTACCCCGATTCCAGTGTAGCACTACTTATAATGATAACGAATTCAGGGATGGAGGAAACTCTTAAGATCTGATTTACCTTTTTTCCTTTTCGCAGTTTTGTCGCGAGCAGAATCGTGAATTACTTCGCGACCTGTTTGAGCAAGAAGACAACTATGGGGAGGAAGCTGCGTGTCGCGTTTGGGACAGTTACCAGGAGGAGGTAAGGGCGCAGAACCATTGCTTCTCTATGTGTCATCAAGCCTAGGCTTGTGCATATATAATATGCTATAGAAATTGTTGGCTCTGATTGAAAATGGTGAAGTACGCATTTTGAAGGCCTGATGTTTGAACATACGGGCACAAGGCTCGCGGAGGGACAATCGAAAACTGTTTAGAGACTCTAACGGGGATCGAACCCGCGACCCCAAGATTACATGTCCTAGTGCTCTACCACTGAGCTATAGAGGCTCCTTATAAATTTCGATTTAAGGCATGATTAGTTTAATCTGACCACAATTTTGGTGAATAAGGAGCCGATGGGTAACAAAAATTAACATGAAAAAATATTCGCATATTCATATGTCTTTTGTAAATCAAACCTTAGGTCACTTAACCAGTGAATTTATTTGCAGCGTCTTGAAGCGCGGCTGAGCTGCCTGACTGCGGCGCAAAAGGCATATGCCAAGGGTCGTAATGAATGGGCAGCCAAAGTAAGTGTGATATTTTGTAATACAATGTACATTTGTAATTTTGTCATAAGTCAAAGAATACTGATCAATCGTTTTCATTAAATAGTTTGAATAATTGATTGACATAAGAAAGTAGCATAATCACTATCAGCACCAACAAGTATTTATATATTCCACTTTTTTTTCAAAACAATATGGATACAAACAAATAGTATCAAAATATTCAAGAAAAGAAAATAACATTTTACAAATAAAACTATATGAATATATCTTAACCTTTCTCCTATTTTTAATTTAGCAAACGGACGAACAGATCAAACTTCTAAACATGCAACGCAAACTGGAGCAAGATAACAACCGACGCTACTTGGACCTCTCGTTACATGACACCGTTTACCAACTGGTCAAAGAGAACAACCACAAGGCATCGGAACAACTGCGAAAGGATTTCAAGATCCCTGACAGGAGGTTCCTTTCAAGTTTTTGTTGCTACGTTTTCATGCTTGATAATGGTACAACATAATGGTGCAGAATTGCTGGACCATCTAGAAATATATTGTTGGTCGAATTTTATAAAAAGAATGGGAATCCCGAGTTCAAAGGTATGAGTAAAATGTTCAGCGATGGTTCAATGCAACTTTTATTTTGTAGGTTCTGGTGGCTAAAAGTTCAAGCTTTAGCTGAAAGTTCTAATTGGTTAGAACTGGAGAAATTCTCAAAAAGTAAGAAGTCACCCATCGGGTATGAGGTAAGACATCACTTTCTTATATTAGAAGTATCTCCTAAGTATATTTCATTTATGAGAAATCTTTAATTTGGCTAGAGGAAAAGTTGTTTAGTAAAGGGAAAGAAAGTGTAAAACAAAATCATGTGTTTACATATAAAATTGTAAAGATAATTGTGTTGCCAGGAACTTTTATGATTAGTAGGATATTATGTAGAAAAAGTAATAATGTAGTATATCCCTAGGCCTAAATGTATGATAATTGATCTGAAAGACATTTTTGTTTTATTTTACAGCCGTTCGTTGAAATGTGCTTTAAATATGGAAATATGGCCGAAGCAGAAAAATATCTTCTGAAAGTCACTCCGGACAATAAAGTTTCATGTCTTATCAAAATAGGGTAAGTTCCAGATTTGTATTTATTGGCCTAGATATATTTTTTTCATATCATCAGATTATTTTCTCGGTACATGTAAGGTGCTTAAATAGAATCACTAGAGTTTTCATTGTTTAACTGCATTCTATGTAAAATAAAATATAGGGGGCTGCCCATCTATATAAAAAAGGGGCATGCCCTGACACCCAAAACAATAAGAATCACTTGAGTTTAATAAATATATTTAGCTTGAATAAATTTGGTATATATTGTATTATCAAATCATATCCAATAAATTTTCATCAAAAAAAATCTTCATCATTAAATGCAATGGCGTTTCCAGGCGCCTAGAACAAGCTGCCGAAGCCGCGTTCCAGCAAAAAGACATGGACGGATTGAATGTGATATTTCAAAAGTGCGCAAGCGCAAACAACAGGGACTTGGCCGAACGGGTGAATGACTTGAGAAGTCAACTTGGCGGTCGGTAGCCACAATGTGGATTTGTTTAAGTAAAATGGACTCGAGTACGTTATGATGTGGATCATTTGGAACGAAACTCTATGCATATATGGATGGGTACATTGTGTACCTCAGAAACTGTTTTATTGGAGAGGAATATGGTTCCAAATTACACGGATTGGAGTAGATCTAATACATGTATAATTATGTCATACAAAATCGGGTTTTTATTTGTTACCGCGATATTTATCAGTGTTTTCTCTTGCCTTCTTGTACAATAAAATTCTTCACGTTTCAAAGTGCTAAGTTTTGTGAAAATATGATAAGTTTTGTAAATCATGATGGTTGTGTTTGCTTATACTAATGCTAGTCATTTCCGTTTTGTATATGATTGTAGAACCGTAGTATAGTAGCGTATGCATATTGATAGGTCTAGTAAGTTTATACAATATGTATTTTACAGTCGATCATCACGTTAATTACATCACTCAATTATTAGCCATCTTTGCGTGATGTATCATTGGTTACGTATCCGATCGTATACAATTTTAGGTACATTGTATGATACTTATGAATTGTATAGCTAAGAAAAACAAAGTAATGAAAAGGTATACGAGTTTTATTTTCAAAAGCTTTGTATAAGTTCTACAAAATATATATCCTTGGTGTTTATAAATATACGAAGAGTATTCAAATTAATACATATCGACATATCTTAATCTCAACACTCTAGAAAGCGATGTTCATGGTTTTGTGAAAAACATGGATTTTATGACAATTGGTTTGGATATTCATATACATCTGAGATTGCGAATGAATAAATGCTAGAGAAATAAACTGTGCAAGATATGATAAATCTTTGAAAATACCAGATTACAGACAATAATGCGTTTAAAAAACTTTCATAAATACAATACTCTCACTCTTAAAGGACCACATAAATTTGTTCATAATAAATCTGCAAGATCATGGGACTATTCCTAAAATCTTCAACATCACACATCAGATCAATTTGTTTTAAAATCAACAATCATTAACTAATAATTTTTCATTTAAAAATCTAATTAAAACACTTTTTATAACTTCACGGAAGCAATCAAAACTCATACTACGGTTTGTGAACACAAATAAACATGAATATGTTTATATCATGACGGTGCAAGTAACACTATTCTTTTTTTATATTTCATTATGATTCTAGCTAAAACCTAAGTTAAAAGCTACTTTATAAGTTAGCCATAAAATAGTAATAAAAGGCACACTAAGACAAAGGCAATAAATAATTCTTATATTCTGGTTAAATTTTCTCACAACAAAAGGTACATAATGGTAAATTAAATGTTCACAATTAAGAAATCAATTTCCATTATAGGTTTTGATAAATATACCATCTGACTAACTCACACAATATGCATTTGATATATTTTTTATCTTCTATATAACTAAAAATAAGAATAAATTATAAGACATCACAGTCTGTTGGAATCGACGTCGAAACATTAACAGCAAATGTTAATACATTCCGTACTTGAAAACCGATTTGATAAAAACTGCAATAATTATATAGCATTTGCATAACAACAATTATGGCTTTAGGTCTTAACATTTTAGAATACGGAAGAAACAATCGTTGTTAATGAACCGACATCTTGTCATGGAAAACACGAACGAGGCAAATGTACGAATGTAAAATTAGATATTTTCTAAAGCGACATGTACTTGTTGATACCAAATGAATTCTTCTTTAACATTTTTTATATTAACATGTTAATTTAATTGATGCCAAAACAGTTTTGGAATCAACATATAGGCAAGTCACTAAAGAAAATGACCCATTTACATCGGTACATTTTAAAGATTGTCACAAGGTATAAAAACACAAAATCGATCGACTAAAAGTAAAAAAGTACGATTTATCTCTAACAGTATTCAGTAACAACGTTTTGATTACAAAATAATCCACTAACATAGAAGTATTACTATAAAACAGCTTTACAATTCCTGCATAATATTTTGATATGATCAGCAGTGCGTTATGGGTTTGTTATTCACAGATGATGATGAAAAAATAGCTTCTATAGGATTTGGCAACGACTTTTATAAATCTACGTGTCGCGATGAATAATATGCGACATGCTTCATTACGTGACATGAAGAGAAGTAATATCGCAAAAGGTCAAATATCAAAAACTGCTATTATCAACTATGTAGGATTTCTGACGCTTATATATAAAAATCGATAATATCGAGAAAACAATGATTTCAGTGTATCATTTTACTAATTTATATAGCCTACATTTCTTTTTGCTATTAAGCACAAAGATTTCACAAAAACAAAATTTAATCCTAAACATATCAATTTTGTTCGAAATTTATATAAAATTTCGCAAAAAAAAAATTCAACCCCTTTAGCATATCAGTCCTCTTTTATGTCACATACTAAGCACCATCTTCTCACACGTATTCCTCTCGATTGGGCACAACCGCCTCTCCCCCATTGCTACTTGGCGGCATAGAAGGAGGCGGTGGCGGCGGATAAGGATTCTGCGGATTGTACATGGAACTATGGCCACTTGGCCTTGATGACACGCTTGACCTTGACGATGACCTTGAGTGGCTGATGGGAAGACCGTGGTGACCTTGAGATGAACCACTGCCATTTTGAATGACATTGAGTCCGTTGGCGAGCGGTGAGATGGGGAGATGTTTTCCCGAACCGCCGCGACCGGATCGCGAACTATGTACGGAAGAAATCGACGATTGCCGATCGTGACTAGAAGCTAAAGAAACGAGCGAAGTCTGTTTGATATGACCGTTCATCATACCCGCCCCGGGTGGAGATGATTGGGGAGGCGGTACTAAAGGTTGTTTTGGCAAAGGCGAGGCTGATAAACCATTGATGGGTGAGGCCCCATGTCGTGGCGAGGCATGTCCGTTTATTGGTGATGGACCGTGTCTTGGTGACGCGGATAGTCCATTGATAGGTGACGCCCCGTGACGGGGAGAGCTCGGGTTCGAACCCATGGACCCGATCGAGTGCATAGAGCCGATGCTTTTGGGTGAGGATACTCGGTTGTGGTCGTTGGGTTTGGGCGGGAGGTGGGGACGGGGTGATTGCTGTGATAAGCGAGATGAAGGGCGGTTTGAGTTGCTTGAAGTTGGACGCGATGGCGGTCGCTTTATTGCATCTGAGGGCAACATAGCAATGTCTTGGAACACACCCACTAACTTCTCATAATTCGAGCCCCAGTTCAACAAATAATCCAAACTCTCCATCATATAATCCAAACTCAAAGCGCCATTGGATAACTTCGCTTTACTCAACCTCCTCGGGAGCTCATCCTCGGAGGCCGTGAAAAACGTACTGTGTGACTCGCGGTTCGAATCCGAATCGAGGCCGCCCTGATTGTGGCGCCCCCTTACGTTACCAGAGGCCACCGTTGTATCAGTGTCATCATGCTCATTGACAGCCGGAAGTTTCGAGAACATGTGATGATGATGGCGCCCCCCTGACGACGGGTGCACGTCGTTGCGAATCTTCTCGTGGTCGGATTCGAACTCGGAGCACGTGAACGAATCGTTCGTTTCGTCCTCCGATGAACTCTCGGGTGGCAAATGAGCTGCAGGATCGAGTAAATCGGAATGAGTAAAGTCTGTTCGGTTAATGTCGTTTTTATCCATATCTTCAGATGATGAGGATATAGCGTCTAATGTACTGAGCGGGGTTTGGTGATGACGCGCATTGAGTCTGTTTACCTCTTCAATAGTTAATCCCTTGGTGGGTGTACCCCGCATTCCCACTTGGTTGATGGGTTGCTTGAGTTTACTATTAGGACGCGATCCGCCCCGTAAATGCCCGTTTGGCATTGATTGTCTATCACTATAGCTACTTGTGCTAATATTGCTAGGATATAGTCCTTGGATACCGCTCAGTGGCGTTGAGCGGAGACTAGTGGCGCCCCGCGGCGGTGGGATATTCGGTGCGGGACTAGCCCTTGATAATTGGTTCACTGGTGTTTGTCTATTCAACTGGTTCACATTTTCAACTGTTAACTGGCTCTTAACATGTGGGCTCTGGCGACCGATAATCATACCATTGGGACTATCACGATCGAGCATACTCGCGGGTGATTGACGCGCCATGGAAACGGACGCGGGACTCTGTCTGTCCTTAGCAGCCAGCATAGCACTCGGACTCGGCGTCATTCGCTGATGCAAGTGCTTATGCTGTGGCTTATACTTGTTATGCACGGGCGCCTTGCGATACTGCTTATAATGCGCCGCGAAATCATATACATCACTGGGCGCTATACTACTGGCATTATCCAGATCATAATGCTCGGGCGGTTCCTCCAAATACGCCATATTGTCAATGCCCTCTGTGTCAAGGTCATCATTGGGCATGCGCTCGGCCATCTTGTCCTGTTCGATAATATCCGGTCGCTGTGCGTGTAATCCAGGGGTGCCTCCCCTCGGAGCAGGCCCGGCGGCACTCACTTCGCGTTCGTTGAAGTTTCGATTATTGAGTTCATTCTGTATATGTTGCTCCATGATAAATTCCTCGGGTCTGTCCTCACCGTATCCTGAATCGGGATGACTGCGGCCGCTATCGTGCGAATGCGGTGTTTTCGTTGATACATCGCCGTTGGTTTTGGTGAAGCCATTGCTATTCGTGGCCTTAGGCAGGCCTTGTTTCTCCTTGAGCCTTCGGCGCATGCGCACAAAGAACACAACGGATAGCAACACGAGGATAGTAACGCCAAAGAAAACACAGATCACTATGACGACGATCTGCGTGCTCGGGTCGTCGTCCTTGGAGCCACTTCCGCCCTTGGAGACGGCGCCGCAATGACCTTCGACCCCTGAGGCCAAGGTTACTTGGTACATGGGCGAGTAGGTGGTGTCGCTCATTGGGACGGGTTCGTCGTTGATTAAGAGGGTGTCGGCGCAACCACCAATGCCTGAGAAAAGACGAAGAGTTTGTTTGTATTAGCTTATTCGTTTGATGTTATTGATGAATCTATCATTTTTGTTTCTAATCAATTTTTCAACTACACTCTATATGTTTTTGGAAGTTGTGTATGTTTAAACCTACCAGGATTGTCTGCTTCATCTCGCATGACGATTTCTCCGATCAAGCCATGAGGCACCTCGTCCTCACCAGCACCGTCCTCGATTTCTCCGTCGATGCTACACCTCAAAACTGAACCTAAAAGGAGAGGAAAAAATAGTACATATGAACCTATGCTATTCATTTTAGAATTACTAATATAATCTAGACTATTATTTCTGATTTTTCACCAGGCTTTGATGTTATAACCAACGGAAACCTATTCGTGACTAAATTTTTGAAAATGACCTTTGAAGCTTCATGGTCTTTACATTTTTTGCGCCTTATCAAAATGGTTTTACGATTAAATCATAAAATTTCGCACATTTATAGTGTATGTATTGTTAAGATATATAAATTATAGCTCTGAGGCAATCATAATTTGAAGTTTACCTTGCTGCGAAACAACTGCGGTATGCCATTGATTATTAGCATAATTGCGATCATTGGGCATCAACGTATTCCTATGCGTCTCACAGCTAAACCGGCCATCTCTCAGCTCCAAATGAATATACTGCGCAATAACATCCGCTCCAGCATTATATTCAACACCATATGCGGGATAAGCGCGCAGGATATTGGCATCGCCTCTTCCGGTTCGGAACCGGATGGAGATCGAATAGTCATTTCCGGTGACTTGGCGTTTGCGTCGGTTTTGGGAGTTTTCGAGAACGGTTTGGCGTTTGAAGCTGTCTTTCATTTTGATGTCGAGGCGTGAGTCGGCACCGAAGCTGATGGGTGTTTCATCTGTTCAGGAATACCAAGTCGTGTAATGAATCATTACATAGAGTTATGTAAAAGACGTTAAAGTCACTTTTATGATACCTAAGACAAGCTATTTTTTAAAGTTATGCATAGAATTCTGTGACAGAATAGATTTTATGAGATATCATGATATAAACAATAATAATTACCACCCACATCTGATTGTTTAGTTTAATCTGAAAAAAATATAACTATTAATTTATCAAAAAAACTTAATTTCATAAATTTTAACTTACCATCTTCGCATGTCGGTCCCGCCTTGCCTGCCCCACAAACACAGTTAGTCTCGCTCCAATTATCCACACACACACCACCATCCCCACACTGCCCAACTTCACACGTGTCCTCTTCATTAACACGTGGGCACGATGACTCACTCACGCCCATCTGCGCAAGTGCGTTTTGTTCGAGAAGTTCGTTGTTGTCGACGCGCAATCGGCGCATGCAGCCGACAAAGTCGTGGGAGTTGAGCTGGCCGGGTCGCGATTCGATGGTGGTGAAGTCGCGAATGCCGCCGATGTAGAGGGGGCTGTCGGAGGAGTCGAGGCTTCTGTGAAAGAAGAAAGAAGTGGGAATGTTTATTGTTGTTGAGTTAAGGAGGGATATTTAACATGAATTATGCCTTGCAACATTTATATGTATTCGATGTTTTGATATTTTTTGATGAATTAGTTAAAATGTCGCTGATTAACTAGTATTATTTTATATAAGTCTATTTAAATATGAATAACATAAATCAAAAGTAAATTCTTATTTCTTTATGTGCTTTAAAAGGCTAACAAAATAAGATATGAATTAATAGAATCACTTACGTCGAGCCCACTCCACTTGCAGTAACATGACACCTATCCCCAATGGCGCATGCGTTACAACTCGCTTGACCTTCAACGCACTCGGTGACCTTGAGGTTGCCAACGCGACCATTGCGATCCGCGTCCACGTAATACCAACGCCCATCGGATACTCTGATGGGAGCGGTGAGGCGAACGATTTGAAGGTTGTTGTTATCGAGTGAAAAGGACATGCGTACTCGACCGTCGATGATTTCCAGGGCTAGAAACTCAACGGAATTGTCCTCGTTCGGGTAGTACAAAAGCAGTGCGTTTTGTGAAACAGTGGTGAATTCCATTTGGATATTATTGCGTTGGTGGTTGAGAGGCACCTGGTAGCTGATGTACGAAAGCGATGCGAATCCCATTGGAGCCCATTCGCAGTTTTGCCCACGGTAACCAAAGAGACACTCACACCTATATCCGTTGTCAACCTCAATACATTCACCGTTGTTAAGGCATGGATCCGGTTGGCATGAATTATAAGCCAAATCACAGTTCCTTCCATGATGCGTACTCGGGCAGCTACACGTATAGGAGCCCTGTGTATTCGAACACGTGGCTCCATTTTGACAAGGGTTATCCACAAGACATTCATTCACATCCTCCTCACACGTGACCCCATCCCACGCATCCGTGCACTGGCACTCAAAAGCGCCGTTGCCATGGCTGATGCAGGTGCCTTGGTTACGGCATGGGCTCTCTTGGCAACGGTTGCGGGGCTCCTGGCAGAAGGGACCCGTGAACTCCTCAGGACAAGTGCAATTGACTTCGACGTGTGTGTAAGGTGCGGTGAAGATGAAATTGCCAGATGCAGTGCTGAGGAATTCCTCTTCTCGCTCGATATGCACGCGACATTCACCGCCATTAGCACATGGTTGTTCCTGACACGGGTTATAGTTGACTTGCTGTATAACAACACCGGCTTCATCTTCAATAGCACTGATCTGTTGATTCAACCGTTGCGTCAGTTCATCACCCGACAAATAATCGCCATTGGCTTGCCGTGCTGCAAGGAATACATCGACACTCGGTCCACGTTGGTCGTGTACGTTGTACATAATGGTGTTGACATCCAGGGCTGAGTCTATGGCTGACATCAGATCAAGATGAACGCCCCCAATAAATGAAGCCGCGTTCATACCCGTAACGCGAACCATGATGCTGTTGTCAATGGTGTCCTGATTGAAGCTCTCAAATTCAATTGTGACGTCATAATTGACGTTGCTATGGATACCGTCGTTGCCACGTACGCGGATGCTGCGGTCATTAAGGGAGTTTATGTTGGCGTTTAATGCGCAGCTGCCGTCGGATATCGAGAAGGCGGAGCTGCCTGAAAGTAGTTCGCATTCGTAATCACCGACGAGGTCAATATCCCGCGGATGTACATTGGCGATCGTCTCACCGCTGATGCGACCCTCGTAAGCATAAACTAACATATTGAGATCCTGCGAATACGAAGGATTATCATTGATATCGATCACGTTGATGCGGATTTGCAGATTCGATGTCATCGCTGGGCTGCCATTATCGGTTACCTCAACAGACACGATATATGACGCTCTGCTCTCCCTGTCTAATTCAGTGATCGCCTGTACCAAACCCGATGTGCGCCCAACTTTAAATATACTCTGGTCGCTGGTCAATCTGTAAGTGTACGGACCGCGGTTTGGTTGAATGTCAAGGTCAAAGGTGAATTCGTTCAAGTTCAAGGCCACTTCGGCCTCGGGGTCACGGCCTTCGGTCAGGTTGCCAATGGGGATGTTGGGTTCGAAGTAAGGCCCGTTGTCGTTGACATCGCCAATGGTGATCTGCACTGTTGTGGAACCTGTGCATGAAACAGTTCGTAGAATAACCTATAAGTGTATAAAGTGGCATCTATGACGTTTACATTTTATATCTATCGAAACGCTATTCTATGTATCATTGAAAGGCAACACAAAATTGACATATTTTGCTAAAAAGATAGTTGTAACGTTTGAATCTGGATACAACATGTAATTCAGTTCGAGGAGTTCTTGGTAAATAAATAAATGGAATACGGCAATGTAATAAGCATGGAAAATTAATTTGAAAAAGACTAAATAGAACTCACCAGTCTGAGGAGGCGATCCCGAATCCGTCGCTTCCACCGTCAGCGTATACATCGCAATCGTCTCTCGATCCAGATTCCCACTCACGGTCATCACTCCGGAATCCATATCGATTTCGAACGCATTTCCCGTATTCCCGGAAGCGATCGTGTATTCGAATTGCCGGAAGTTATCGTTCAAATCGTTATCGATCGCTGACACTGTGATGACGTCATCGCCGATTCGAACGTTTTCCATTATCGTCTGCTCGTAGAAGGAACTCTCGAATCGCGGAGGATCATTCGCGTCGCCGACCGAAATCAGAACTTCGCAATAATCGGTATCATCTCCTCGGATGGGTCCTCGATTTTTCGCCATGACCCGCAACGTGATTTGTTCCGTTGATTCGCGATCAATGGATTCGGCAATATTGATTTTACCAGTTGTTGGATCAATCACAAAACCTTCCATATTGCTGTCTTCCACCAAATAATAAAGCACGACGCCATCTTCGCCATCATCGCGATCGGTCGCTGTCACGTGACCCACTTCATATCCGGGACTCGCCGATTCGACCACATCGAACGTGTACACTTCCTGTTGGAATTCGGGCGCGAACTCGTTGACCCCCGTGATGTGTATGCTTATAGTGGCAAGACCGCTTAGGTCGGTTCCGGGATTTATGGCTTTGACGGCGAAATTGTATTCCTTGTCCTGTTCGAAATCGATGGCCGCTCGCGTTTTGATTTCGCCCGTATCGGCGGCGATTGTGAATGCGTTGCTAGGGTCGTTAAGCAACGAGTACCTCACAACGGCATTTGTGGGAGAATCTAAATCGGTTGCCTCGACCGTGACAACGGGCGTATCCAAGGGAGAGTTCTCGGGTAGATATGCGTCGATGTGTTCCGTTTCGAAACGCGGTGGGTAGTCGTTGATATCCCTTAGATTGACTCTGAATGTGCGCGCTGATTGTTTGTGAATCGGAGCCAAATCCTGAACAGTGATCACCAAGTCATAAACAGACTGCTGCTCATAATCGAGCGCCTTCTCGATCTTGATCTTGCCATTGCTAGGGTTGATCGAGAAGTGCTCATCAGGGTCGCCCCCAGTGATGAAGAAGTTGACTTGACCGTTGACCCCCGCGTCGTTGTCACGGGCCGTCATGGTTGCTATGGTGGATCCGACAGGCCGGTTCTCGACGATCTCCACGTCGAAGGCGCTGTTGGTGAACTCGGGTTGGTAGGCGTTGCGTTCGAGGACGTTGAGGATGACGGTCACGGTGGTTGACATGGGAGGCAGGCCGTTGTCAAGGGCGGTTACAGTCATGACGTAGTTGCGGTTGCGGTGGCCGCTCAGCGAGTTGGTCACGTGGATCTCACCTGCAAATACAATAGCCAACACGTGTAAAATATATGTGACCCCTTCTCTAATGAAAAAGATTCTTGTAATTTTCGACAGAAAACTCCACCGTACACAAACAAACCTATACAACAAAGCCGACAAATTGCCAAGGTAAAACTTATTGATAGATTCTATTTTAATATTTGCTTTAGAGCATTTAACAAAAAGTTACCTACCCGTGGTTTCGTCGACTGAAAAGAAGCCAGTGGCATTGCCCTGCGCGGAACCAAATGTGATCTCGGCATTATCACCAAAGTCGTCGTCACTGCAAACAGATAGAAAGAGAAATATTTATTGTTTAGTCTGATTTTCAGAAGAAATCGATAAGAAAGTTGACTTGGGCCAATATTTTATATAAAGTAAAAATTCGGGGGGTGATGCATCGTTCACATTTTAAATAGGAATCTAATTTGATTATATACTAATGTATGGAAAGTATTTGATGAGGCATAAACAGGTCTATATAATAACAATAACAATGGTAACATTATCTGGGATTGAATAATAAACATATTCTTATATATAGCAAAATAATAAATCGATTAAAATGTTGGCCTGCTTTAAGCACGAATTCAAAACCTTTATATTAATATTTCATATTGAAATATTAAATAGTTTTCATTTTTTGCAAGTAGATGATTGCTTGATATTCTATCCGCCTTAGTTGTTTTGCTTAATATGTAAAGCAATATCAGCCTTTAACATATTTATTCAGACAGCTATTATTCTGAGCAATTTGAGCGTACTAATTTTTAGATAAACATTTTAAATATCGTGCATTTTTTCAATCTCATGTGTCTAGAAATGTAATGAAGATATCGTGCCTGATGTCTAGAAATAGTAATTTAGTTTTTTTTTTGTTACATTTTTTTTTCATGCACAGGGCGTATAATGCGGTATTTATGAATTTGAAATTTAGATGACATATAAATTAAATTTATTTTATTCCGAAACAAAATAACATGTTTCAGTGTAAAAATTCAATATTTTCGGAATTATTTTCTCACACAATCACTGACCACTGGTAAATTTAATTATCTCAAATAAGACTGACATTAGTTTTAACACAATTTACGACATTTTTTTCTCCGTGTCTTGATAAAAGATAATTGGTGCGCAAAATTGCTTCGCTATGTGAGGTAGATAACTGATCTAAAATTGGCAGTTATACGAATATGATAGCAATTTGAGACTAAAAAGGGGGCTTGAAAACTCATCTGCATTGAAAGAGAAAATACATTCATAATTGATATTAAATTCACAATTACTGTTGATTTAACAAACAGCTTTGTGTGTTCAGCAGCCCAGAAAGCGGGTTGAACGATCGTCGGTTGTTTGAAATTCGAGTCCATATTCCGAAATTATCATAAACTTGTCACATCATATATGACAAGGCTTAACTCGGGATAAATCCCCGCAAGGAAATATAGCAACTTAAAAGTCAGGTATATAAAGTTCGAATTCATGCCATGGGTTTAATAATCATATCAAATAACCAATTTTATTCTCATATATTCATATGGTCTCTGTTGTTATATATTGGTCTTATATATTTCATGTTAGTATTTGTGTTTCTTAAAACTTCGATATTTGTATTCCATTTGAGATCCGTTCTATAAATGATTGCACTGAAAGAGCCGTGATAAAGGACAAGGTAGTAAAACCAGCGAAGCCTAATTAATTGCCTTTTTCGGGATGAGACTGTGAAATCCACACCGTTTTGGGGCGACACACGGCGACTGAGGACCCTAACTTAACCCGTACAAATCAGAATCGAGACGCCACATAAAATAAACAGCAACGAAATTCGGGACTGCAGCTTTGGAAGCAAAAACACTTTTTTGCGCAGTTCTATAATTTCCATTTCTCAATCAGTCCTCTTGAACGCGACAATTTTCACAGAAAATATTTACTGGTAAAAAATATACCCGAGTGCGCATAACCTATAATTTCGTAAATGGCTGACATTTGAACAGTAAATAACAAGTTTTTAGGTATTAATCAGACAATATAGAGTGCAATAAGGAGACTCACGCAAGACATTTACCATTATCATCTTCATATTATTAAACAGACTTTATCAGACTCTTTTGCGCATTCCAACTTCAATCACTTCCAAAGAAATCATATCAACTTCACCTAGATTTTATATAATATCTTTTTATAAAATCTTCGACAGAAATATGTTAACTAGCTTTGGGACCTTGTCATATATCAATGATTATGATCAGTAAACCCCAGAGATAATTGCAATGTCGTACTTTTGAGACATAACTTTTATATAACAAAGATTGTCAGGATATTTATGGGACCAATTTTATCGCACATGGTTTCATAAAATGTGCGAAAAGAAGTATTATTTATGAGAAAATGGTTCAAAGACACATGTTTTGCCAACTTTAAATCAACAAAATTTGTAATAAAACCAAAGAAATATACATTTTATAAGCTTTGAGAGTTATTATTTCATGATAAGCTCTTTTTTCAACGCTCACTCGAAACTATTTTCGTACTTTTTAAATGAGACTGAATTATTTCTATAAAACATACTAGAATTCCATTATATCATATTTTCTGCATATTAATATTTTATGTTTTATTTGCGACTGACATTCAGTTTATCCAAGTCATAAATCTATATCTTATAACAAGTTATATTCAGGGAATACATAAATTTATGGTTTATCCATCAATGACGCTATCGCTGGGATCATTAATGTTAACAGCAACAAAATATTGACAATGTTATAATAGAAGCCTTACCTTGCAATAAGCTGGCCGACGCTCAAGCCTAAGGCTGAATTCTCGGCCACGGCAACGGTGTACTGTGATTGGTCAAAAGCAGGCGCATGCCGATTGGCTGGTTTCACTTCGACAATCATCGGAACCGAGTTGGTCAACATCGGGTCACCACGATCCGAAGCCACGATCTCGAAATGCAACATATTCTCACTGAGAGCCAACGAATTGTAGATGGGTGCCCGACGAATACTGAGCTCACCGGATTCAGAATCGATGCTGAATTCATGATTTGGGTGTTTGAAATAGTAGAAATTTTCCGAATTCGCGCCCATTGCGTCACCATCCGTTGCGCCAATAACACCGAATACGGTTCCAATTTCCTGTCCCTCAGCCACTGCAAACCGATACACCTCCTCCTCAAACCTCGGCGGATTATCATTCACATCCAAAATATCCACAGTCCACAATTGCGCCGCGAAAAACACCCCATCCGCCGCGGCTATCCTTAAACTCAACTCAGGTGTCGTTTCGCGATCCAATGGTCCAGCCACAGTAATAACCCCTGTTTCAGGATCAATCGCGAATGGATTCCCAATGGTACCATCGGGAAATGAAAAGGTGTGCTTGGCGTTCATACCGATATCTTCATCGGTTGTGGTTATCTTCAGAACTTCGGTGCCGAGTTTTGCGTTTTCCGGGATGCGAGTGGAGAAGAGACCGGAGAATTTAGGTGGGTTGTCGTTGACGTCTGTGACGCGAATGTCCACGGTCGCGGTGGCGCTCTCGGGGGCTCCACCCTAAAAGATAAAGAAAATATGTGAAACTTTAATAAAAAATATATTTTCAATGAAAAAAAAAACATGATGAGAAGCGATAGGGTGTTAGAAGATTTACATAAATAATAGGAAACCAATCAAGGTGTAAAGTATTTTTTCTCTGCTTTGATGCTATTTGTGATAATATACAAGCAAAAATGTCGCATCATATGGGTACCCGGACGACTTTTCTTTCTCTTTTATTCAATAAAAATAAATAAACTTACGCTATCGACGGCTTGAATCACCAGATGATATCCATCAATCTCCTCTCTATCCAACGAGCTCCTCGTCGTTATCTCCCCTTGCGCATTAATCCTAAAATGATTCATCTCGTTGCCGCCAATAATCGAATAGGCCACTCTCCCATTATCACCCGAATCCACGTCGGAAGCGGTTACCTCGGTTACGAATATCGAACCGAACTGGTCTTCGAGCACCGTCGCGTTGTAGTAGATTTTATCGAAAACCGGCGGGTTATCATTCGCGTCAATAATATCAATCGTCATTTTACCGTACGTTGATAACGGCGGGTTATGATTATTATCGCGCACTTCGATCCATAATTTATAGCTGGTCGTCGATTCATAATCGGGTGATTTCTTCAGTTTCACCTGGCCGCCCTGGATTTCGAACGTATCATTGACGTTGCCACCGACGATGTGAAGTGACAACTGGTTGCCAGGGCGACTAGATGAACCGGAAACGGTGCCGATGTTGCGATCGAGGTTCGTGTTTTCGGTGATGGCGCGACCTTGGGAGAGTTCGATGGAAGGGAAGTCGTTGATGTCGTTGCTAAGGAAACGGACTTCGACCGTGGTGTCTTTCGGCAGCGCGTCTTCGCCCTGTTAGAGAACAGATATGATTTGAATATACATATAAATTTAGCTTGATATCGTTCAGGTTGAATTTATCATGCTTTGTGGCTTTACCTATGTTAGAGTAGCATGCTACAAATCGCAAAAAAAAAGTTACTTCGTGTTATTTTTTGTATGACCGAATCCTAGTTCTGCGTTCAGGCATAAATGTTTATGTACTAATCCATGAATGATAAGCAGTATATGTGACATTATGAGCAATAACCTAGTAACTTTAAATCAACCAATAACCCAATTTTTCATATTTGGCTAGTAACTAGGTTTATGCAAATCACTGTAGAATCGTAACTGCGAATTTTACTTGCGCTTGTATGCTACAAAACAAAGACCCAAGTTTTGACACTCACCATATCCATGGCGCGCACAGTGAACGTATAATCGCCTCCATCTCCCTCCAACCGCTGTGCAGCCGTCATCACGCCCGTTTCAGGATCGATGTCGATATTAAAACCAGAGGGCGCGTCTTGCAACTCGTAGCGCACTTGTCCGTTGGCGCCCTCGTCCGCGTCTAGGGCGGTAACACCAGCTACGAAGCCACCTGAGGAGGAAAAGGGAAAACATGTATGTATATAATGGTTAAGGTGATGTGATGGCATAGGGTTAGGTGATTTTCAGGACTCATGACTGTATTGATTAGAACTTTGTGTGCTTGTGTGTGAATGTGGGGGTTTGGGACGCTGGAGATTACAATTTTTACATTTATGTGAACCATATACGTTTCGTTCGACATCGTAACATATTTGTCTAAGAAATTGTGATTGCAAAATTGCAATACCATTACACTTTTTTATATTACATATTTTGTAATATGTTTTATAGAGATAAGAAGAATTCTGTCGTAATTATTCCGATTTAACAAAATGTATTTGGTGTAAAATGCGCTTACTGATCATCTTTTTGCATTTTTAACGAAGACCATTAATTCATACAGCCAAAATAGAAGAATTCTTTTGTCGAGTATTAGATTTTTTGGCTGTGTTATTAACTCATTTTTCATATTTGAAATCTGAGTTTTTGTACATTTTACGAGGCCTAAGGGGGTATACCACCAACACTGCTAAGTAATAATTAATATCATTTTC
>LQRL01077419.1:661-11293 GCA_001703475.1 Hydroides elegans | reverse complement strand
TCCCCCCCCCCCCCCCCATAGGCCACCGGGTAGCAAGACGACCTACTACGTCGAGGTGGGCAACGAGGGCGAAGCAAATACGTCATACACAGGATATAGTGAAACCACCGTGGAGAGTACGCACCCTGGTGAGTATCATTGCCAATGCTGGCTTTATTAAGAGAGATTTACGCAAAAAATGTAGGGATAAAATCGCTATTTGTATAACTTTTTGAATATCCCTCTTTAATAATCGAAGACGAAGGTAATTGTTTAGATTGATCATGTAACCCGTCTGTAGAGATGCTATCATAGTATACATGAATTAGTCGTAGCTACACGTCACAATTTTACTTATAACTATGCCTGCCTGTGTTTATATTGCTTGTTCCAAACAACGTTAAGTGACAGAGAGTATTTTGAATTTCAACAGGTTCTGATGACGCAGTGGGCCCGAACTTGCCTTCATTCGCCTATGGCACTAGGAAAGACCCCGTTTCCAAGGCAGCCACAGAGGGCGTTTATAGCAAGGAAGATGTTGCCCTGGGCACTATTCAGGAACAAAGCATGGTGAGTTTTGGTTTCATGTATTCTCATATTTAAGGAGCATATTGAGTAAATTACTTTTGAGAGAGAGAATAAATGATTTAATCATAAATATGAAGGTCCTAAATTCTGGTTTCTGTAAAATTCATATATTTTATGAACACTTGAGGGAAAACTCCATGTTAACATATCATACATTGCATGTTTTTGTTGGGTTATTCTTAATTACGAAGCCTAAAGATATTTATAAAACTCATTTTGTTTATTTGACATGTGTCATCCATTTTAGGACGAAAACGACATCGCGAAACATTCGCTCCGATCTTCCTCGAAACCCTCAAAATCGTCCTCAAGCCAAAATCTACAGGATCCGAAACAACCCGGCCGCACTGCAACACCCACGGAAAACCGTTACCGATTCTCGGAAGAACGTGAGCGTTCCTTCAGCAAGACCAAAGATTGGTTAAACGGCAACTGGCCCTCGAAGGAAGACCTAGCATCTGTGTCACCGACCAAAGTGTCTTCCGCCGAAAGCAACAAAAGCGACTCGCAAAAGAGAGCTCCATCTAGCGGGGTAGAAAAAGCCGCCGCCAATATCCTCCACGAAGAACCAATCGGCAGAGCAGGCGGCAGTAGCCACGTATCAAACGCAGAACGCCATACACCAAGCCAATTTTACAGCACCGCTAATAACGATAACGTAACTGCGGGATCTAGGTCAAGGTTGCGAATGACATCAGATGACGTAAGCAGTCGCTCATCACGTGCCTCGATTGACTCACGTGACCGACCTGCGCGTGCTCTTTATGACAACTACTCGGACCAATGCCAAGAGCTGCAGAGGAATTATCGGAGTCTGAAGAACCGCGCTGAAGAGGCGATAAGCCAATTGATTGAGAGTTCGTCACAACCGCTGAAGTCGAATACGAATGAGGATGTAAGGGAAACTCTGAAACATGCGCAGCGATACGATGCCAGGAATAGCACTGGGAGGATGGGCGAATTGGAATTCGGAACACCCAAGAAATTCGGTAGCAGTCGTCTGAGCCTAGACATGTCGCTTAACGATACGGCACGTAATAAATCACTGAACGACACCCGCAAATCGGCCGCATCTCAACCTGATAACGATACCGGTGTGCAGTCGCTAAACAGCACTGGTAAATCCTCCTCAGAAGCAAGTAGCACGACGCATGAATTCCTCAAGTACCATACGCCCGCAGGTGTTGAGAGGCCAAGTGGCTACCGCGGTCCGGAGTATTGGAGTACCAAAGTGAAGAGTAATTATGATGATTTGTCACAAGCCCCGCCGCCCCCGATGAGACTGTCACGTGACAATGAGGAACAGCTATTGGAGCAGCTGAGACATGCGAGGGGATCGAAAAGTAGTGCTGAAAAGTATGGACTTTTGTCATAATTTTTCGTTTTTTTTCTTGTTTGCTGTTTCTATTTACCGTACATTCATCATTTATCCATATGTGCAAATAAGAATAAACAAATGACGCGGCTTGTCGGAAATATTTTCGACAGACCGGTTGAGGTTCTTCTCGACCATTTACATGTATCTTAATAATTTTCGGTATCTGATGTTTAAGATAAAAAATGACATGTCAATGATTTATTGGAAAATCGAATTAATTATTGTATTTTCTTTGAACAGGATACCGATTGACGATGGATTTGCACCCTTGCTTCCAGATGAGGTACGTGTATTTAAATAAAGTTTGCATTAAATTGCTGTTATATATTTTCACTGAAATATCACTTTCAAGACCTAAATTATACAATGTTCAATCATTTCAAGTCCTTAAGACTAATTAATGAAATGAATTAAAAATAACAAGCATTTTATGCCATATGCTTAATATATTCCCAAGTTGAAGAAATCTTGAAACAAATGGTAAAACTAGGATGCATTTTACAGTAATTATTCGCACGAGCATGTAACACCATTTTCCTTAATAATTTCACAGGATGACTATATTGAAAGACGAGCCACGTCTCCCTACCAGAGGGCCAAATCACCATACGATCGATCTCCATCCCCCCAAATCAGATCAAAATCGCCTCATGTAGAGCGATCGAAATCGCCGATAGCCCAAAGATCGAAATCGCCGCTAGCCCTAAGATCGAAATCTCCTCTGGCCCAACGAGCGAAATCACAAGCGCAGAAACAACCAGACGAGGAAACCCATTTAGAGAGGGTGACGCGAATGGAAATTGAAGCAAATTCTAGAGCGATTTATGATGAAAAGACGAAACAACCGTCAACGACCAGATCGAAGTCACCCTATGGCCGATCAAAATCGCCGTATGAAGCGAGATCGTTGGATGATAGGAATGCTGCGAAATCACCAAGTACACGTGCAAAGTCACCCTACGATCGACTAAGTGGTCAAGATGAAAAAGCGCACTCAAAATCACCATATGAAAGGGTGCAGTCCTACCACTCCGCCACTAAGACATCGCCCGCTGTAGATGACTACGCTTCAGCCAAGCCCGGAGAGAATATCATAGATTTCGCCCGAAAACGTGTCGAGCACACCGCCTCGCTACAATATCCAGAACCAAGTCGAGAAGAGCTGAGAAAAGCATCGTCCATGCCTGCGGTTGCGTATACGAGACCCAGTGAAGTGTTCCTGGCTGGATTGGAAAGTCAAGGTCAAAGCCAAGGTCAAAGTTCAAGGTCATTGGGTTCGCACGGCAAGCAGCAACAAGATAATCCTGATATGCAAGATATGTGGGAGCGCTTTAGTGCGCTGATGCAGGAGGAGAAACGAACGAGCTCCAATGCTACGCCGGTGAATATCGACCTAGAAGAATTATCCAGTATCTTAAAGAATCCAACTCAGCACATCATAAGAAACGAGCAGAAGGGAACCATATTTGAGCAGCAGCAACAAAAGTCTCCCGCTCAGAAACAAGTCTCATATGCCCTCGATGGTCCTAATGAATCTAAAGTTCGACGTAATAGAGACGCGAACCAAGAGATGACCCGTTCTCGAGAACACATCGACCGCCGAAAACCACAAACCATTGATGGCGTGGTTCAAAGTGCTGTTCATCCACAAAACGATACCGGAGCGACCACCAACTCACAAAACGACCGAAACGGAAGTGGTAGTCGCGATGACAATAAGCGCGATCAGAATAATGACCAAAGACGAGATCGCTCAGGGGACGATACCAACGACGATAAGAGAGACAAGAGAGATGATGACGGCGAAGACCGGAAGCGACGACCAACGAAACAGTCACGTGACCGGAAGTCTCCCAAGGACGACACCACCGAGGATGACTTAGATGATACAGATGATACCGATGAGCTGTTAGATGATGATACACGCAATGAGGAAGAGGAAGGCGATGGTAGCCCATCATCGACCGGAAATCGCCCCAAACAGGCATGGGTCATCCGCGACGAGGAGCTGCTGTCGATCCCCGAAGACAGCACGTTGGAGTCGGTCAGTTCGGATTTCACGACGTCCAGTGAGATTGACAGCGATGGTAAAGTGGTGACCAAGACCACGAAGCGACACCTGCCGAATGATCCGAAGTTGCTGAAGTTGCAGCAGAAGATTGCCAAGCAGAAGGAGAAGTATAAGCGCGTACAGATCATGGCGCAGAGACGACATAATAAGATCGTTCAACTGGAACAACTCGAGAATAAATGGGAACAAAAGCAGCAGAAAGCAGCTGACAACAAATATTCCGCATACTCACCACAAGATACGACCTATTCGCCGGAGACGACTCACCAACATACAACAATGGATACGTTCGGTACAGTGACATCGAAAACCACGAGTACGCCGTCCAATATCCACCCATCATCAACACGACATGATAATACAACGTTGGAAGTATCGGAAATCACCTCGACGTCCACGCTCACTCAAGCGACCGTCAACTCAGACGACATGACATTCGAACGCAGCACGCGATTGGATGATTTCTACAACGAGAGCAATGACCAATCAAACAGCTATCACTATTCCGATCATAAGAAACGACCGAAATCGGCTGAGCATGCGCCGAAGAAATCTCATAAGGTTAAATCACCTCAAGGGCAAATTACCCATAAGTCCTCCTCACGATCGCAGTCACCGCCGCGTTCACAGAAACGCGTTTCGCACACGGATCCTTCGCCCACACGTCGAAAGAAGGAAAAGATCCAGCAACCCGCGGGCATGAAATTGCGAGAAGTTGATTACGATCGCACCATATCACCGAACAAGACTCAGACCGCATCTGCAGAAAACAATGGCAAATCAACCACGTCGTCCTCCAAACGCGCGGTGTATATGGAGATTGATCTTCCAAAAGCAGTTCCCAAGACCAAAGCGAAGAAACAAAGGGGAGCGTCGCCATTAAGAAGAAGTGATGCTAGGGATAATAAGGAGAACCGAGAGGAGCGACATAAGGAGAGAAGGGGCAAACACCATAAGGTCATGGTGGATGAAGCGATCAATGCATCGGTTCAGGTAGGATATCTTTGTTTTGTTTTCATTAAGTGAAGTTTGATTGATTTTTATATCGATAAGTACAGATTTTAGATCTACATGTCTTAAATTGATCGATCAGGAATTAATTATTTAAGTACGTAGAAATGAACATTTCTAAAGGCTTTCACAAACTATCGCTTTGTTCACCTGTTTTGTTAAGTTATGTTACGCTCCCCTTATGAACTCCTGTTTTCTTTTACATTTCGATAATAATATAAGCGCTATTTTAAAGATAACTGTTTAACCTGTTTCCCCCTTTTAATTAAGGTCACTCCTAACGTCAAAACTCGCGATTTCGGTGCAACCTGCCCGACTCCTATGATTCTTAGTCCGCCTACGCGAAGATCTGTTCGTGAGGTACAAATTGCTAAAGTTTTCTTGATATTTGTAAGAATTCTGTTATTAGACATGTGTAGATATTGATAACTTAAATATATAATGCTCTTTTCTCGCTTATCCTTTTAAAACAACCCTCTATAATGACATTATGCTTAATTTTACATACTATGCTTATACTATTCTAGACAGCTAATTTTTCATGCATAAACTCAACAAACAATCACGATATTTGATAAATTATAGTTGCAACTCACAATTAGCATTGCCATTATTATAGTTTTAATGAGTGATTCTTATAAGTGATACCGTTTAATTGATAAAATTCTATTATGCTATCAGGTAACCATGGTATCTGAGGCGATTCAGACCTATAAAGATTTGGCCAATCAATCAGGCGTCGAGAAAGTATCGCGTCGCCGAGAACGAACGCCTAAGCGAAGTACAGACAGGGAAAGGAGAAAGAGGTCACCAGGTAGGTTAACATTATAGTTTAGGGACCTGTGCCTAGATGGCGCATTTCAAAACGAAATAATAAACAATCATTGATACTTCAAACTGAATCAATTTTCCTAGTGCAACATACAATGTACCAGTAGTTTTCCCTGCCAAGTATGTGAACTTATGGTTGTTTTCTCTTTATATCTCCATTTTTCTTGAAACATGTGGCGTTGGTGCTCACATTTCTTACGCTCAAATGAATATAATGTTAAGGTATCGATTCGATGAGCGAGTATCGATATCAGGGTAATCGTACATTTTGATTATTTTTCTCCTGAAACTGACATGGTTCATTATTTGAACAATTTTAGGATCACACATCATTATAAAAAAATCCTTAAACATTAAAAATCCCTTCATTTTATTTCAGGTATGTTTACGCCGGAGTCATCCGACAACGAAGACGACGCAAGAAGGGAGCAAGAACAGTGGCACGTAGATAGACCCACGGCTGCCGAGCGACAGACCGTGCCGCATCAACCCAAGGTCGTTCAAGCCGCACAAGGTGAGTTTAGGGAGAACAAATACAAGTTTTGGATTCCTAATTTTTGTGACCTGACTTTTGGTAGTGACGGAGCCATTTCGGTCGTTTACAAATTAATGATCATACGAGGTGATTCCTCATGGCGTTGAGAAGATAAATATTTGAAGACAATATTCACTTGCATATTGTTCAGTATTGTTCAATAGGATTGATACCTCAGTTTCTATTGTCGAATAACCTCTCTGGTAATATGAATTATATCTCCATGAATAAAAATGCATTCAGATATAATATGCAAAATATTATGCAATTACCCTTCAAACTTTGTTTAAATTATGATTGTCTGAGGCACTTTTGGAATTATTAAAAAAAACTAATAAAACATCCACTCTCGCATTACAGCTGGCGTCACCTGGTTCGTCTCCATGAAACCCGAAAAGCCCTGGAAGAAGCCCTTGGCAGAACGCCAAGCCAACGCTGTTGCCCTTGAAACATGGCCCCAGATGGATCCCTATGCTAGACGGGCTATGGAGGAACTGGCGTTCAGGAAGACGGACTCGCTTGGTAGAGTGCCGAGTGATTATTTTCCCAAGCATGTGGCGGAGGATGAGGAGGATGAGAAGAAAACCGTTGGACTACAGGTATGCTTGATTATGAATATTTTTGTTGGCTACACGTAAAAGCGCTATCATTCCCTAAGCCTCCTTTTCATTTCCGGTTCTATATCTGGAAATTTCCTATGCATAGACAACCCTCTTTAAAATTCAAAAGCCTATTTTATAAATATATTAAATTGTCAAGTTAGTCATGAAGAAGATCGAAAAGTGTTACTAAAATGGAATTTAAGAAAAACTATTCTATTGTTTATGCTCTCATTTAAAACCCAATTTGTTTATTTTACTGTACATTCTTATTTTTCAGCGCGCCTTCGAGAAGCGCATGCAAGTCTTCATCTCTAAGTCACGTGAGCGTCAGCGCTTGGTGCGTCTGCGTTCGGACGAAAGGAGTGTAAGCGCGGTGCATGGCAAAGATCGCGAGGTGCTGTTCAAAGTGGATAAGAACGTGGTGCCCAATGTTGATGCGCATCCGCTTAGTGGTAAGTCGAAGGGCAAAATCTTGAATATCTTGTCATAAAGAAATATAATTTCGAAATAGAAGGCGTTTAGAACATGAGACCTAATTTCGATGTTCATCCTCCTATTGGTACGTATGGTGTTGCAATGTGTACATAAGAAGATAATAGTCACTGAGCTGAAGATTCATCTATCCATGAATTACCCGGTAATTGGAGTATGATAATAGTTTGATCTACAAATGGGGATTATATTGCTAATCAATACAGTAAATTCTCTTAAACCTGTCTATGCATGTATTGTAATGAAAAACGTGATTACCCACTAAAACCGTGGTTGAGAATTACTGAACGCAATGTTACAGTTTGCTAAATGTATAATTATTGTCTTGCAGATCTGCATTATAAGCCGAAGAAGCGATTCATCAGTAAAGCAGAACAGAGAGAAATGGCTGCGTTGTAAGTAATTTTGACACTCAGTGTTATATTAACTACATTTGGCTTTACACTTAACAAATGGTTTGAAATGTTGGTGATATTTCCGGTCAAATTTGCCTTAATATATTTTAACAGAAGTAGTTTGAGACCATGATATGCACTGGACAGTTTTATGATCCTGCGTATACTATACACAAATAATTCATTTTGTAATTGTTATATGATTTCATTTAGATGATTATCTTTATTCTTAAACCACCATATCTTTACAGGAAATATAAGAAGTTACCGGAAGTCCTGAAGGCATGTGAGGAGAAAAAGCGACAGGAATTTTACAAAACAAATCGCCTCCGCGCCCAGATTTACAAACAGGTTTGATTTTCTTATACATGTATTTCAATCAGAATACTTAGTAATGGGTGGGCTTTGTGATATTTAACACCTCTAACGTTATATAATAGTAACGTATTCAAACTCTTAAAATGTCTTTATTTATTTGAGGGTATTCATGAATATTCACAAAGACCAGACCGTAGTATTTTGTTATGGTGTTAATGCATATTATCGTATTAAAGTGTTAGTATTGTATTCCTGCTATATATGTCTCGTGATTTGTTTTATGTTTCAGAAAGTTGTAAATGGTGTGCTCAAGAAGAGAGCTCCACAACTGAAGATTTAAAAGCATCCTTTCCTTTTTACTGTACCACTGCATAGACTGACTATAATTGGTAGTTATAAACAAATCTGTGATATATAAAATTGACGAAATTATTTTTATATTGTGTAAGTTGTATTTGTAGAGTTTTTGATTAAAAACAAATATTTGTTCTAGTGTTAGATATGTTTTCTTGATTTCATACTATGATTTCAACAATTTCATATACATGTGTACCTATAATAATGTGCCAAATCAGTTAAAACTGTATTTTGTTGTAATGTTTCTGTAACCGTGTACAAATATATGTTTTGTTTATGTTCTTAATAAAACTATATTCATATTAAAATAAGAAATATGAGAATGTTTCGATTTTTCATTTGGAAAGCAGCAAACTTGAAGTTATAAATACAACATCGCTGTGTCATAAATACAATTTAATTGAGATTAAACCATTTCCTTCTTTGAAAGTATTGTACGGCTGAATAACACAAAATGGATACTCATGAAACATTACACACAACAGTTTTATGTATGTCAATTATATAGCATAAGTCTTGAATGTTTTTGAAATATCAACTGGAATTGCAGTGTTTTAATTGTAAACCCTAATAGCTTTGGTATATTTCATGCGATATGCATTCATCAGAAATTGTGAAAGTACTCTATATATGTAGTAGAATTCCGATTTCATTGATACATATGAAATGAAATATTATATTGTCTATTAGAATAATAGAAACCTACTTTGGTTCCTTAACAGCGTATTATGTTTATATGTACGCCTTTTGTATAGTTACAATTATTTAGGGTTGTGCACAGTTTTCGTTCGTATAAATTCATGTTGTTAAATGTAAATTAAAAATGATTCAGGTATTTGATCCGTCCCGTTTATGTTCGATTTTAGAAGAAATGCGAATGTTGTATGTAGTTTAGTGATATATCATATGTGAATAAACTGTAATAAAACACTTTTAATTTCATTTGGTCTTCGAATCGAGCTCAATACCAAGTCGAGCTATTCAAATATGTAGACAACTTTTTCTTGCATTTTTGTAACTATTTTTCTTACAACACATGCTGAAAATATAATGCGAAAGTAATTAGACTCAACGCTTAAAATGAATAGGTAATTTGTGATTCCACTTCAAACAATATCAAGGCTCAAATATTTAATACTCAACCAATGAAAACTTTTGATCAATTTGTGCCAAAAATACCGACATTGCGTCCGTCATATTAAATCATCATAAAAGGCATAAAATAATGAAATTTGATAGTTCTTCTTTGAGATATATGCGTAACATTAAATATAGATATTTTATTAGTTTTAATATATCTTTACATAATTGAAATGACGTATACCATAAATGACCGCGTAAGTGCCTATTTCCGGTTATCCGCTCACCCATCAACCCACCAATGGTCGATTAAGCGACCACCTGGGCGGTTATCCTTCCATGTATTTTTTGGGACAATCCCGCTAGACCTGACACGTATATTGGTGTATGTTAAATACCATCACACATACGAATCACAAAGTAGCATTTTATTATAGATTTAAAATGCATGAAAAAAAAATCATTCAATACCATATAAAACATAAAATTGAAGTCACCGATAGTATGTAGAGATCGGTGGAAATGATACTCAAACATTAAAAGAGCTCCTGATATGCAGAGCAACTTATTCAATTGACATCACTATGGCATAAGATGGAAGAGAGAATGCAATGTTGAACGATTAGCTGACAGCAGGCAATAGTGAATTTGGTTCGGGATGTATTTTTCGGAAAATGGCAATACCGATACTAAGTAAAACTAGTGTGTTGGAAATCAAGATGAAAAGGCGAACTTTTCAGACTATTATTATCCCCCGTGAAAACGCGCGAGTTTGGTATGAAGGAGTTGAGCTAGAGCTTTCAAATTTTATACACCTATACACCAAGGTTTGAAGTCATACCTCGTCAAGATTTTATCTCGATCGGTTGAAAATTGTCGATTCAAGAGCACTTTAAAAATTGTCGAATGAAGGAATTGACCGAGAGATTTTTAATCTAATACACATATAAACCCAAGGTCTGAAGTCGTGCCTCGTCATAGTGTCATCTTGATCG
>LQRL01077412.1:0-13127 GCA_001703475.1 Hydroides elegans | reverse complement strand
AACTAAAGATATCTTTATAACAGCATTTTACCCAGGAGATAAATCCTTGACCAAAACCGCATTTTTCTAATGTAGCAATTAAAAAATTCCATTCTACTGACTGTAGAATAATACCCGGCTTATCATCTGTGTCATATGATTCGATCAAATCTTCTATAAACCGTACCCCTTCCCCAATATATCTACCTTTTAAAAACCCCGACTGATCGTTATGGATGATTTGAGGAAGCACATTTGACATCCTTCTAGCTAATGTTTTAGTAAGTATCTTGTAATCAACAGTTAGTAATGACACTGGTCTCCAATTCTTTATTTTACTAGGGTCTTTACCACGTTTTTCAAGTAAAGTAATGACCCCGCGTCTTTGAGACTGGGAGAGGTGGCCGGTTTGTCTACATATATTGAGAGTAACTACTAATTTGGGACCAATTTCATTCCAGAAAGTTTGATAAAATTCACTTGTTAGCCCATCACATCCGGGGGACTTATTTGGTTTGAAATCCTTCAGAGCCAACCAACACTCTTCCATTGTTACATCTTCTTCGCACTTTTGTTTTTGATCTTCTAATATAGATAAACATGTTTGAATATTTAGAAGTTTATCACGTATTAAGTCAGTGTCTACGCTTGTAGAAGTATATATTTTCGAATAAAAGTTTTTTAAGTGTATCATTATGTCTTTCAAATCGGTGACGTTTTTTCCGTCGATGTCTAATGTTGTAATTGTTTACTTTACAAACGAGTCTTTAGCTTTGTTAAAAAAGTAAGCATTGCTTTTCTCATTTTTCTCAGCAAATTCAACTCTTGACCTTACCCACGCCCCTTTTGACTTTTCTTCTATTATTTTTTTCTACTTCAGTTTTTAGCCCATCATATCGCACAATTTCATTGCTTGAAGCAGTGAGGTTGCAAATTTTAGTATCCAAAAGTTCTAACTCTTTCATAATTTCCTTCTCTTTTTGTCGTTTAGCTTTGGCTCTTTTCTTACAATATTGAATTGTATATTCCTTTATTTTATATTTTAACCAGTCAAAACGCACTAGCATGTCCGTCATTTCCGTACTATCATCCCATACCTTGTTTATTAGTAAAGCCATTTCTCTCACGCATTCATTTTACTTAAGAATACTCGAATTTAATTTCCAAAATCCAAGACCTCTCTTATTTTCATTCAGATTGAGCGCAAGCTCAATGATCTTATGATCACTTTTAATACCAGGTATAATTTTAACTGAAGTAGCTATCTTTTTTTGTTTGTTTTGAATCAGAAAGTAATCAAGTCTGCATCTGACTAAGGGCGATGGTTGCTCCCATGTAAATTGTTTTATACCCTTGTTTCTTTCCCGCCATATATCTATAAGGTCGGAAGTCTTAATAATTTTTTTTAATACTTTACGGCTTTTTGACTTACTTTCAAGCCCCCCAAACTTGTCTTCCTTTTCCAAAGTTATATTAAAATCGCCTCCAATTATGATTTTATCTCCATAGTCATACGAAACCAACAATTCTACAAGGACCTCGAAGAATGTTTTCCGATCATTATCCGAGTTAGGAGCGTAAACATTAGCTATTGTAATTATGCAGTTATTAATATTGCATTTCAAAGTTTGTAGACGCCCTTTAATTAACACCCTATGTTCAATAATATTAATATTTTTACTCAATAAAAAAGCCTGACCCGCACTCCGAGATGAGCCGGGGTTGATAAAAATTTTCCCTGTCATTTATATTGATAGTTACGTATTTCGATAGTTTTTATGGATGCTACAAATGCTTTTTTAGCTATACAATCGCGCGCATTTCTAACGCGACAAGTACACGCTAAACGATAACCGCATCAGCGTTCAACGATAAACGTTAAACGCAAAAACACAAAAACGAAAAAAACGATAAACGCTATGTACGATTCACTGTGAGTGCTTATCATAACAACTTAAACGTTAAACGATACACGATAACCCCCAAAACGAAAAACTATAAATCTAATATTGCAAAGCGTGAAACGTTATATCATCGCGCGCATTTCTAACTCGACAACTAAACGATTAAACGATAAACGTTAAACGCAAAAACGATAAAAGCTATGTACGATTCACTGTGAGTGCTTATCATAACAACTTAAACGTTAAACAATAAACTATACACGATAAACGATAACCCCCAAAACGATAAACGTTAAACGATAATTCTGATATTACAAAGCGTTAAGCGTTAAACGTTTAACGATAAACAATAACCGATAAGAGTGTTCAAGAATATCGTTTTTGATCGTTTTGATTGATGCTACGATCGGATTAAGGATGTCAATCAATTACAACTATGTTCAAGAATAGGTTAAATTGAATTCAATAAATGTTAACAGCATCTCTCAAGAGTTGGTTACCTCCATATGTGTTTCAATCGTTGAATTGAAACCGCCGCTGTTCATGCCTTCGTCAGATCTTTGACTTTCTGCATTGACGACGGGGCGCATTTCAGTAGGTTGAGAAGTTACGCCGACTGGCTTTTTTGCTTTCGTCTCCCTCTACATCACTCGATGATACATCGAACACAAGATTAAACTCTTCTGATTCCTCTATTGTGTGATCGTCTGATTCTTCAATTGCTTTTGAAACTGTATCACAAAATTTATAGAAAAATGAAACCTTTTATCAAAATTGTGTTTGGATCAATATGTTGGGTGTTAAATGATCGATGGAAAAACGAAAGATATAAGCCTGTATTACTTTTGGGAATGGATAATTATATGTTTTGAATATGTTTTAAGAATCTAACAGAGGCAAAAAAGCGCTCGGGACTTTTTGTAAAAGCTGTTTGATTGAACAGAGACCTACATCATCATAACGTAGATTGTGTAGCAAGTAACATTCCGCGTGCAAAATAATTAACCCATACAAGCTCATTTTATGAAAAAAAAAAGATTTATTGTCAACTGTACAACAATTGGTATGACCGGAATGGTCTAAATGCAAAAATACACGTTGATATCTTTCATTGCAGTATGCTTTCGAGTTCTTGCGACCTACCTTTAAAGAGTTCTAGTCTGAACAAGTCTGAACAAGCTCTTACAAGCCCGTACAAGCTCATGTAACGAAAAATGTCGTTTTTAATGGTTTAAATCGTTTGCCTGCAAGGTAAATCGATGTGCTTTGACACGAATCATCAAAGGACACACAAAAACATAGGCATGTTATTTCTAAGTCATTTTAAGGTGGCTATAGGATTCGAATCGACATCGGTTCTCAGCGTACGACCTGTACAAAAAAACCGATGATATGCATATAAGCCATATCGGACAGACAGACGGATGGAAAATGCCTACATACCACTACCCTTTTGATAGCCCCCTTCAACATTCGCGTCTCAAAGCCTCCGAGGCCATATTCGTCAATGGCAATATGGTGTTGCACGTTTGCCGCTCAAAAAACCCAATTATCGACCACCAAAGTGACTTGTTTTTATTTCCATGTCTACATGTGATAAGAAATTATATATGTTTTACGTATGCTTAGGTCATTATAATTAAGAAAAAGACATAAAAAATTACCATTAGCTAGGCTGTTTTTTCGATCATTATACCCATGTTTCTGCTTTTGTTATGATCTTTGGAGAGCACCTGCAATGTTTTGGCCTATACTATATATCGTATTTTCTAGGTAGCAGAAATACGCCTTCACCTGTTGGTATACATGAAAAGTCCTTCCCCGATTGAGACATCAATAAGAGCACTTCACGAGTTGTTCCCACTGAGGTGTTGCCCACCGAATTCAAGTTGGCTTGGAAATTTGTTTCTAACTTTGAGATTTGAGCTGATGGAGGAACACTTTTTTTTTGATAATTTCTTAATATTCTTATAAGTAGTGACAATGATTATTTCGATTTCGATTAAGCTTTATTGTAATCGTGTAATAACCTGTTTTCACCATATATGATAGGTAATTTAGGTTTATTTAAAATTTAAATTTTCGCAAAAGGTGTTCATTTACTTTTCGAGGCTAGCTAGAAAACGATCAACAACCACGCTGACTTAAAAAAAATAAACACCTTTTAGCACAATTTTAATGTTAAAAAACCATTATATTTTTGTTATTTGTAATTGTAATGCAATCAAAAGGTGATTTTACAACGTTTGAACAAAAAATGTCGTTGAGTGTTCTTCAAATAAGCTGAGGTTAAATGCAAAAAGAGTAGAACATATTCGTTGTCCGCTTTGTCATAAGGAAAGTTACAGAAAAATGTTAAAGTTAAAAACAAAATGTGTTTTTCATCAACAATATATGTGTATGATATCAACAATATAATTAATTCTCAGTCTACGACATAAATTCCTGGGTTTTTTTGCTACATAAGGTCGTGTTAATCGCGCCAAACTATCCTTATCTGTTTCACTATGATATACAACAGTTTTCCCGGAAATGATAGCATAATGATTCTTGTTTTGTTACCTACGATATTGTTAATCATTCAACAATATCTTTATATGTTTAACTATGATATACCAAAGTTTTTTTTTCTGGATATGATAACATAATGATTATCATATACGCAGCTACTTTTTTTTAAATTAAAAACTAAACTCATACATGCTTTAAGCACACAAAATGCAGAGCAAAGGGTTGGAAAACATGGTGTTTCCCTATAGAGATAGGATGCTGCGGGTACCCGGGAAACTCATCGTGGAGAACATTGAAGATGCTCGGAATAGTAGGCAAAGATAGACGGAGTTTACTAAAGGATGCCGGGGACAACACAGAGACCGCGTCTATGTGGATCTGGCGATGACGGAGTGAATGTTCACCAGGTGAAAGTCCGCCCGGGTCAGAGTAAATAGCAAACCTCAATGTTGGCGCCTGGAACGGAGGTGAAGACCACCCTCACAGTCTGGTGCCCACAACGAATCAAGTGGATGGCCGGAACGGAGGTGAAAACCACCCCCACAGTCTGGTGCCTACAACGAATCAGACGGGTTGCCGGAACGGAGGTGAAAACCACCCCCACATTCTTGCGCCCACCACGAATCACGCGAATGGCCGGAACGGAGGTGAAGACCGTCTTCACAGTCTGGCTAACACAACGAATCACGACAGAACGAGTTACGTCGAAGATAAGGACGGAAAGCCCAGAAGGAAGCGTAATACCCCCTTGGAGAATATAACTACGTTCACGGGAAAACACGACGTGCTTAGCAATTTCTACCCGTGTAACATTCGCGTGTTTGAGCGGACATTTGCATCAAGGCGATGATTCATGGGAAAGTGAATGTGCAAATGACTGTGAATGTGCAATCATCCAAGCAAGAAACGCATGTGAAGCCAAAAGGCTAGGAGTCATTACCGAACGAGTATGGGACACCGAACGACTTGAGGCCATCAAACAGATAATACGCAGGAAATATGAATGCGTTCCTAGATATAGACACGAATTAAAGAAGGCCAAATCAACAATAGTGGAGGCTGTGCCAGGCGACAACTTCTGGTCGTGTGGGTTGTTCAAGGAAGAAGTTGGCTGGTGGAACCCTGAAAACTGGCCGAAAAAAAAACATCATGGGAAACCTCCATATGGAACTGAGAGAAGAAGTGATGAGAGGTGGAACGGAATAGAGCAAGCGTGCCCATCTGTGGAGGCGCGGAGTGATCAACCGCGTCGACGACCAAGGAAGAGTGTATAGTCCCATATCGTCGAAATGCGCATTGAGGCCTGGGAGGGACCTGAAGATCCACAGATGAAGCTGCAACCAAGCAGTAATTAAGGTATACTCTTTTTCGACATATTTCTTTCTATGATATTTTGCTTTCACTCGTTTGGGTGAAATTAAAAATAAGTTTGATGATTTTCATGCGGAAACAAAACAAGTATATCTAAAACAAAAGATGGATTCAATAACAACAAAACTGTCCGATGAACGATCCTGTGTGATTGGTAACAAAGGTTGGCAAGTTGGATAGTTGGCAAGTTGGATATTACATTTAGAAGTCTAGTGCAATTTTTCAACCCGTTTCTTTGCAAAGAATTTTCAATTATATCAAGATAAACTTTGAGAATCATTTTCTATCAATAAAGTTAAATGTCTTTATTGTGATTCATTTCATTGCATATGCAAACAAAACTACATACTTGCATTTAAAGGTGTGTAAACAAGATTTTAAAAAGATTTTAGCAAGTGATTGTTCAAAAGTCAGTGCAGTACACGGCGTTTAGCAACTAAGACATATTGAAAAACTTCATTCATCAGTCATAACGAACAATAAGTAAGCACTACTCTATCAAAGAACAATAAATAGAAATAAGCGATATTGAGCAATTCACGAAACCTATGTTCAGAGTTATGTGCAAACTGAAGTAAAAAAAATGAAACCGCAATAACAGCAGAGAATGAGAGTTAATTAATAATGATTTACCAAGAGATGATTTTAGTATAAAATCTAAAGTCGAAAAAGGCAAGGACCCTGGCGATGAGCAGACATATATTTACACAAAGTCTTGATCATAATAATTCAAACAGGCCAGCAAATTGCTGAGTTTAGGCGAGTCAATCGCCAAAAAAAACGGAATAAGTGAAGACAAGTATTGCTTGTAATAGCAAAACTATTTTTAGAATAGTGCGAAAGAAATAAAACAATATAATGCATATATATCTAACTCTTTCTTTTTGTCACAGTGCAATGATATCTAAGTCGTTCCAGATAAATCAAAATACTTAAAACGATGCTGCTCTTCCTAAACACGGACTTACCAATATCCAATGATAGAAAACAAAATAAACATGGAATTCAATCCCGATAAGTGTAAAACAGTCTCATTATCCAACAAAAGCAAATCAACCACAGCAACATATACGATACACGGAATATCACTCAAACATGTAAAACGCGCTAGATATTTTAGTGTCTCTATTGACAATAAGCTATCACGAAACAGGTATGTCGACAATATCTGTAAAAAAGCAAATTCAAATTAAATTATCATATGTTCCGTCGTCATGTCAAGTCCCGTTGTTACATCATACATGTTCGCCCACTTTGGGGAATGCATCTAATGCCTTATATCTAAGCATTCAAAAGTCATGCGTTAGAATAGAGGAAACTCAATGCTGAAGCGCCAGATAGGTAACATTTTGCTTGAAATTTGATCTTACAAGCTTGTTGATTAGCTACTTTGTGTGATTTCATATATTTCAAATAGCTCACTTTTCTTTTCACAATCAATCGGATCGTTCAGACCTCTTTAGAATAACCTTTTTATTTATCTGTAAAACATATATATGTTGTGCGTTGAGTGCTCGTGATTTTATTAAATATTCTTGACATATAAAATTATTTATAAACATCATAAATTACTTTTCGATTTTCACAAGGTGATGTGCACCATGATCTGTTATATCCATTTTAAATTCTATAATTTAGATTAAACTTCTATAGTTCTAACGCAAGTCTACATATAATCAAACAATGCAAAGTGTATATAGGAGAGCTAGATTGCATATGAACATGCGAAACATACTCACCCAGGAATAGCGTGAATGCTTCATTGAACTAGGTGTATATTGCATGAAAGTTATATTAAATTTCGATTATTTCATAAATAACGCTGCTTTAGACATCATGTCAGTATTGCACTACCGGGCTATATCCTGTAATGGTCCCCTTTAATCCGTTCAGATGGCTTAAATCGCTATGATGCCCGTTGTTTCGTATATGGGAAATTAACCATAGGGGACTGATACAGGATATAGCCCACTACCGTAAAACCGAATAATCTTTTTTTTTAGGAATAACTCATTGGTTTAATTATATATCTTTTATTCTTCATACAAAAAACATACCCATACCCATATTTGTGAACGATAGGAATTGTGACGTGTAGAAAAACCGAAAAAAGGTGCACTTAAATTTATTTACACTTTATTAGGTAATAAAGTATTTGTCAAGCCATCTCAGAGAGCTTCCAAAAAGGTCTTAGCCGTGTCGTGCCCTCCGTGTAGACTCGGAGTTCGCGTTGTTGATACTCAACTGCATCGTGCACAAGAGTAATAGAATACTTAGATACTGCGAGATCTTCTACATGGCAAGATTGAAATAGATTTTGAAGTTTAACCCTAAAAAAGGTGTTTCTTTTCAAAATTGATCTAGTCACAAACTTTCAAACAACCCTTTAGCTGCAATAATGTTGATGAACAGCTATTGAAATATAGTCTTATCTCTCATGAATCTATTTAAAATCATTATTTTTTTTAAAATAGAGAGTTTGTGCCAATACAAAAATATTTATGTTAATAGCCTGGATTTCCCAAATTTAACCAATCACATGGCTTGTTACTGGTTTGTTTACGTTATTTTGACGTCATTGTAGCGGATTTCCCAAATTTGCCCACACTCTCTTATTTCAAATATTGATGTGCTAATAGAGAGTGTGTGCAATTTTGGGACATCCGATAGAATGACGTCAAAACTACGTAAACAAACCAGTAACAAACAATGTGATTGGTTGTATTTGGGGAATTCTAGGTAAATCCAGGCTATTTACACAAAGATTTTATCTTTGCACAAAATCTCTATTATGAAAAATCTATCTATCTATCCGTATAGTGCATCCCTCATAGGTTGAGTATATTCGCACTTCGGTGCAGGTGCGTCTGAGGGTCAAAATGTTTGTGAACAAAAACGATGCGGCTAAAAACAGGTGCAGGTGCAGGTTAAAATCGACTAAAACAGCACGCGAGTTCTATACGGCGAGTTCTGCTCGCTTTAGACCATGTCTAAAGCTTTCGAGGGACGGTTTTTCGATGAGGTCTTTTGGTAGTCCGTTCCAGATTCGTATACCTGATGGTATGAATGAGTGTTTGTATGCTTGCACCCTGGTGTGGGGCTGTAGGTAGCATGTATCATGACCTCTTGTGCGGTTTGAAGCGGGGATGAGATGCTCGTTGGCAGGGATTGCCACAAGACCGTTCACTATTCGATACATAATTACCGCCTTTGCCTCTTTTCTCCTGCGTTGGAGAGTAGGCCACTCAAGCTCATCCAGCATGGGAGTGACTCTTTCGCGGTAATCGAACTTTTTGTGCACGTATCGAGCTGCACGGCGTTGCATAGATTCGAGTTTGGACACGTTCTTTCTTGTTGGCGGATCCCACACAGTTGAGGCATACTCGAGTTGTGGTCTTACGTATGTTTCGTAGCAGCGCGCCTTGATATGCCGTGGACACATGGATGTATTCCGCTGTAGGAATGCCCTGGTGCTATCTGCCTTTTTGGTAACTTTGTTGATGTGATCATTCCACGAGAGTTTGTTGTCGATGGTGACCCCGAGGTACTTTGTGTTTTTGACTTGTTTTAGGGTTTGGCCGTGGAGTTTGTAGCTTGTTTTGAGCGGTTTTGTCTTGTTGGTGACACTGATGTGCTCGCATTTGTCCGGGTTGAACTTCATCTTCCATGTGTTTTCCCACTGTTGGAGGCTATCGAGATCGTTTTGGAGGAGTTCTTCATCTCTTCTTGTTTTGATGTTTCGGCTCACCATGCTGTCGTCAGCGAACAGGCTTGTGGATGAGTGTTTGACATGTTTAGGCAGATCATTGATGTAAATAAGGAATAGAAGGGGGCCCAGTACGCTGCCTTGGGGGACACCGGAAGTGACGTCAGCTGGGGCTGACGATTGTCCTTCAACGACTACTGTTTGCTCTCTGTTATGAAGGAAATCCTTGATCCATGGGAGCACTTTGTTTCTTACTCCGTAGAAGGTTAGTTTGTGCAGTAGCAAGCGATGAGACACTTTGTCAAATGCTTTAGAAAAGTCTAAAAGGATGGAGTCACGTTGTTTGCCGGAGTTGAGACATTTAGCGTGTTCGTTTACAGTTGTTAATAGTTGCGTTTTGGTTGATCGTGATTTTCTGAAACCGTGTTGAGCATCGTTCAGGATGTTGTGATTGTTGAGGTGTATCATAATATGGCTGTGTACTATGTGCTCTAGAAGCTTACAACAAACGCTAGTTAGCGATATTGGACGATAGTTTGCGGCTTGGGTTTTATCACCCTTTTTGAAGATTGGAGATATGTTTGCTTTGCGCCAGTCATCTGGTATACAGCCCTGATGTATGGAGGCTTGGTATAGAAGCGACAGGGGACCTGATATGATGGTAGAGTGTTCTTTGAGTAGTCGCGTTAAAATGTTGTCTGGTCCGTTTGCTTTGTAGGGGTCGAGACCATCCATTAGTTTACGTACTCCTTCTTGTTGGATGTCTAATTCGTGTAGGTCGGGATGCGGGCTAGGGCCCATATCAGGGAGATCACTTGAATCCGTATCTGAGAATACTGAGACAAACTGCTGGTTTAGTATGTTGGCTTTTACTTTTGATAAAGGACCAGAACTTTTTAGGGTTGTCTTTGAAGTCATCGCAGAAGATGTCGTTGATGTATTTGTTATACGCTTTATGTTTTTCTTTTTGAGCGAGTTGTTTTAGTTTTTTTATACTTTGTGGAGTGTTTACATTGTCTATAGGCTCTCTTCTTTCTTCTTGATAGGCTTTTGATTCCCTTGTTTATCCAGGGCTCAGAGTGGCGTGTCGATGTCATCTTTTGAGGCACGTTGTTGTTGAGTGCTGTCAGCAAGCCGTCTTTAAGGCTGTCCACAGTGTTTCTATTGGTGATTCTATAGTAAACGAGTTCAAGAAGGTGCATGCGAAGTCATGAAGTTCCCGCTTGAGTGTATCTTGGTCTGCCCTTTACCATAGTCGTATTTGGCGTTTAATCGGTTTGTTTCTTTTTGCAATGACTTCTGAGTCAACTAGTACCATGTCATGGTCACTTATTCCAGGAAGACATTCTGTTCTGTTAACTAATGAGGGCCGGTTGCTAAGAAATAAGTCCAATGTGTTTTCACCGCGAGTAGGGAAATGAACGAGTTGCTCTAAACCTGAGTTATTGACACATGTGATTAGTTATTCACTCATGCTGACCGGGTACCTGTGGCTTTGGATTCCCTCACATACCCAGTTTATGTCTGGGAAGTTGAGGTCACCCGCTACCCACAGTGTGCATTTTGGGTTTTGGATCGCGATGTTATTGATGGCTGCGCAAAGGTTGGATGTGTAGTCGTAGTCATTTGATGGTGGTCTGTATACGGAGAGGACTATTAATGGGTTCGACTTAAACAGTTCAATTTTGCAGGCTACTATTTCACAGTTTGATTCTATTGGCAAATTTTGACTAATGATGTCGTTCTTAACGGCGAGTAATCCACCACCATATCCGTCTGGTCTATCCTTCCTGTAAACATCGTAGTTAGTTATGAAGTCGCTGTTTGAGACATTGTTTTTGAGCCATGTTTCACTAGCACAGATGATATCGGGCTGTGATGTGTCGATGGTTTCCCACAATGACTCCTTTTTTTGACATGATGCTTTGACAGTTAACAACTAGAACACGCATGTTATTTTTCTTTGTGTGTTTTCGCTTTTCCGGTAACGGTGATGAGCACTGAAGGGGAGGGCCGATGAGGGATGATTCGCTATTTGTTGTGGCATTGAGCGTTTGATTTGCGAGGATTTCGAAGGAGTTATCACAGTTGATTTCAAAAGAGGCAAATAGGCTACTCGAGAAATTTGGGACTCCGCAACTACAGCAGATCCACGATGCTTCAGGTTTTGATAGGCAGTCAAATATTGCGCTTGTTAAGCCAATTCAGTCTTTGTGATACCAAGTGTCACATGTATCACAGGCGATAACGGGCTTTTTCGGATTCCATGTACATGCTGTAAGACATTCGCCGCATGGAAACTTTGGGGGGCCTGGGTTTACTTCTACGTCTGATGATTGACATATGAGGAGGATACTGAGGTAGACGAGTACTGCTTTATGGTTGTTGTGTGAGTGAGCGTGTCTAGACATAGACTTCCTGGGGTTGCAGAATAGTGCACTTTGGAGCAGTTGCATGTTGAACTTGTTTGGGTATGATTCCATTGGAAGAGTAGTGTGGCCATTTTCGAATTTGTTGTGATTTGATGCTAGCTGTAGCAAACGATGACAGTCGCTAGCTATAAAGCTGTTGAAGCAGGCGCGGATCCAGAAAATGTTGAACCGGGGAGCGCAAACAGTATAAATTATCAGACAGAACCGGAGGGGGGCGCAAATTTATTTTTTGGTCTTATATATAAGGACGAACAGGGGGCGTGCGCCGGGTGCGCCCCCCTCTAAATCCGCGCCTGGTTGAAGAGTGAAATCAAAGCAACCGTGAGTACGGGGACGGCGGACCTAAACATGATTGATTGTCTTTGTTGCTTTGTTTATGTGAGCGATATTATGAGCGTTAACTTAAACTGTTGGTTGTTGACGTTTCAATGAATGAAACTTTTTTGGAGATGGTGTTACGTTGTCCGTTGGTATTTGTTCATAATATAACATAGTTGAGTAGACCTTAATATACATATGTAACCAGAAATTTGAAGAAAAAAGTTTGTTTATATTTCCGCGTTGTTGACACTCAGACGACCTTCACCTACATATATTTGTAGTTTTATTTTTCATAAAAGGTGTTCCTTTCCCGATTCTAGCTGCATAGATGAGCGCAATGAGGTCAGCTATCTTTAAAATACCTGGGACGAGTATTTTGAATATATTTTATAATATTGATCCCATAAAATAAATGCGAATATGGCTATTACCCTGCAATCACTCAAAAACAAAACCGGCATTGCCTTTTGACAAATAGCCTGTAGGTTATCTTTTTTTAAAATTTGTGTTTTTGTTTGTTACTAAATCTGCTACAATACTTTTTGATTTAACCTAATATATTTTGCATGAAAATATTTAGGAGAATAGAAATACGCATATAAGTGAATGTATCATCCCTTCCTATGTATGTATTAAATAAGTAAATGTATTATCGCCCATCTTTTAAAACCAAGAATTGACAAGATTTCTTCAGTGCAGTTTGGACAAGACTGGTTTATATTTTGATTGATAAACAGTGCAGTCTTTGGAATGTCGATTGATTAGTCTTAACCCTCAACCAATTTGGCTGAGGCATATTGCTATTTTAAAGTAGAGAATTTGGTTTACCTTATTGTCAGGATGGTGATAATCCAGATTCTTCTTTACATTCTGCTATATTCTGTCTCCAAACTTATCTACTCT
>LQRL01077401.1:5031-25981 GCA_001703475.1 Hydroides elegans | reverse complement strand
ATGATTTCGGGTTTGTTTCGCTTGATTATTTCATATAATTCGGGTTTGGTCATTAGATTATCAAATTTGATGTTATGCTCGTTTAGCCAAATGATCATATTAGCTTTTAGGGTTGCGCTAGTAGGCGATATCGTAGCATCGGTGCGAGCGTTGTGATAACTCGCGTTGTCGAGGACTATGCAGCTTGGGCCAGGAAGCGACGTGCATAAACGCTCAAACCATTCTAAAAACACACTCGAGTTCATCTCCTGATGATAGTCGCCACTCTTTTTCCCCTCAAAAACGAGATCCATTCCTGGTACGAAACCATCTTCCGAACCCGCATGCAACACAATTAGTCTTTTCCCCTTTCCAGGGGGTATTTTCGGCAATTGTTTAATAATGTCTTTATCACCATCTATCCCTACCAGTTTCAATTGGGGTAACCAGCCACGCGGGACAGTGTGACAGGCATTTACCCATGTTTCGTCCAAGAAAATAATGTTCTTTCCGTCTTCGCGATGCTGTTTGATAGCTCTAATATATCTTGCCCTAGCGGCTTTTGAATCAGTTTTCTCGATTACAACCCTACGATCGTCCGTAGTTCGCCTCCAGCAAAACCCCATTCGTAAAAGAGCATTCCTAAGTAAAGAATCGCTTTCGCAGATGTCGTCTTTAATAGCCTCTTGTATTAAACGAATAGTAGGCAGTTTCTTTTTTTCATACAGCTGATAAATTTTTCTTCGAATTACGTCTTGGGAAAAATCGTCTATTTTCTTTGGTTTGTAAATGTTAGCTTTTTTAGAGTATTTTTCGTATGATTCGCTCTTAACACAATTATAAACAGTTGTGCGTCCCACTCGCAAAATTGTTGCTACTTTTTTATGTATTTCAAATGTAGATTCACGTTGTTTTTTCTTTTCATTTAAGCCTACAAAATAGTCATGTAAATATCTAATATCGTTGTATTTAGTTGGGTCAATTTTAGAGCGTTTTCGTGATGTAGCCATGATATGCTATTGAATGAATATAGTATAATAATCATTTACTCACAGTTTTTTATAAACTGTCAGTTGAATTAAGAATGAGTCATTCTATCATTTCACGTATGCACATTAATCTCCAACCAGTGAGAGGCCATATATAGCATGATTGACAACAGCCAATTGCAGTCAATCATGCCTTAATTGCTAATTGAACTAGTTATGAGTCATCATCGACCCTAATAGCAGACATCTCTCTCCATGTACTATGTGTAATTTAAACTATATTGGATACTAAACTTTTAGACTGAATTGATTATGTATATGTTGAAAACACATATTTGGATTCTAAAATAATAATTTATAATATTACCCCCCTCCCTATACATTCGCATTTTTGAATGGTTGGATTTTAAGGCTACTGGGTTAATTCTAAGAAATATAGGTTGATTGCTTGTATTGTAGAAATCACTCATCCGGTAAGGTGCGACTCTTCTATAGGTACCAACACTATGATTTGAATAAGTGTATATCATTTGTAGACAGTGGTTCTATTCTAAGCTCAGAGGCATGTCATGATTTTCGCATAAAAATGAGAAAAAACATCACGAAAACGGTTTTTCTTTTATAACTTTTTTATTTGTATATATAGAAATCTAGAATTTTGTAAATCAACCGGATTTTGCCTTAGGAATTTGCAATAATTAAAATATTTTCCATTGCATTTTCCGTTTTTGCAATATAAGGCCTTTAAGTTGTCATTAACTGAAAATATACCTTTAGTACAGTATCGAGTCGGGTGACCGAAGCAGGTCCAGAGCCCTCTACTATCCGGCTTCCCCTGCTCTTTCGATAAGACAGTGAATGATCTTTAACGTGCTAGAGACCGGACCCGTACACGGCAACTCCAGCTTTACGTCCCATGCGAAGGACATTATACCCCAACCCCAGGAGTCCGTTATGACTCAACCAGTCAATCAATAGTGCCTCTAGTGGGGCTTGATTACTAACCGGGCGCCTGAACCAATTAAAATTGTATTTGTGATATATGATGTTAATGTATATATTTAGATAGCATAAATCTTTTGTCATTATGATTATATAAAATGAGTGTTATTGGTGAATGATTAAGGATTTTTTTAATGAAAACAATATTTAATTTCAATTAAATAATAGGTTAAACAAATTTCTATTGGAAAGCTTTTTTAAAAATAAAATTAGAGTTCATAGATATATTTGGCACGATTTTCTCGTTATTTTTTTTTTACTGATTTGATATATTTGCTACCTAATGTTGACTAATTTATATCTAATAAGGAATAAAATGTTTTTGGAAACCTCATTCTTTTTCATGAAGAATAAATATACAAACTTAACATGTTAAATTGAATTGTCCAAATATCCTCTGTGTATCTGGTTAAAATTAGAGTACATAAATATATATGGCACGATTTTCTCGTTATTTTTTGTTACTGGTTTGATATATTTGCTACCTAATGTTGACTAATTTATATCTAATAGTGAATAAAATGTTTTTGGAAACCTCATTCTTTTTCATGAAGAATTAATATACAAACTTAACATGTTAAATTGAATTGTCAAAATATCCTCTGTGTATCTGGTTAATTGACGCCCTAATATTAATCATTTAATGACTGTCGCTTTGTGTCTTTATTTTTCGTTCTTCTTTTTATTCATATTTCAATAATCTTTACTTCTTAATATCTTCTTTATTATCTTCTTTTTCTTCTTCGAGTTCTTTATTTATATGCTTTAAACTATACGTTTAAACATATATTCGCAATTTGTAGGTAAATAATATCCTTGGAAAAACACTCGAAATACACTGTAAATAAACAATTATTTTTGCGTCACTAATGCTATATGCTATGACGTAAACAAATATGACTTTGAACTAGGTAACTTATTGTGACGCAACAGTTATGAATGCGATTCTCTCGCTTCATGCTTTGGTGAACGTAGCGAACCTAGCGAACGGTGCTATGTAAAGATTCACTGGTGAACTTGGCGAACGTAGCAAACCATAGGTTTTACTTGATTCACTGGTGAACCTAGCAAACCTGGTGAACGCCAGTGAACCTTTCCTAGTCCCGGACATGAATGTAGATGCCAGGTGTACTTAAAGCGTAACCTAAGAGTCATTTTAGATGAGACACATATAGAAAGGTCGATACACGAGTATACCGAAAAACACACGATGGCGAAGAACACAATCACCAAAGTGATATAACAAAACAAGTGCAACGGTTTGGTGGTATAAGAATCATATAGCAAACTCCATTTTGACATCATAAACATTTATTTTTCAAAAACAAAATGGGGTTAGTTTGTTGAAATTGCGAAAATTATACAGATTCTTAATCATTTTTATACCTCATCAATATGATTTATGCAATCATAGATGCAATGGTGGATAATTACTTTTTTGTGCAACTAATAATTAAGTATATAATTTTGTATCAAGTCGTATGAAAAATGGATTGAAAATATATGCGGTTGATATAGAAATATGACTTTTAATCGGGAAGCTCCTGAAGTCCTGACATAAATATTGGTTTAGTTCCTGAAACTATTAAAATGAAGATCCTTACTATGTAAAATAGCACATTACAGACTAAGAACTGAAGATTCAGGATTAACTAAACTATCATAATCATGGGTTTTAAGGCTGATTCGAAATAGATAGGCCTATTTACAAGCTTCAAATACATTTGAAATATTAGATATCAGTCATATATACGCATAAAAATGCAAATGAAATGGAATTAGTGTGGTATCGTCACGGCTATATATACGAAAGGTGTGATTATCTCATAACTAAAGATATCTAAATGTCAGAATAAATACGCATACTATCACTATTTTTCATGCATAAGGTTCAGTGCTACTGGCTGTCATTATTTCACACTCCTTTGTACTTTTCTATGATATATCGACCTCATTGAAAAATGATTTACAAAATTGTATAATTATGCTAAACTTTTATCTAAATTTAACCATTATAAACCACTCTCGCCTATAAACCTTCTATAGATGTTTAATCAAATTTAACGAAATCAAGAAGTAATCCAACTGCGCCGGTATTTGGTGGCGATTCTGATACACTAGCGTAGAAATATGGATTGACTGCTCCAGATTCACACGACACTGACCAAATCTGAAAAGATCAAATACAAAATGATTTAAATAGGTCGAATAAATACTCAGAAGGTTTATTAACACCTTTTTAGAATAACATTTGCATCAACAAGTCATACCTGTACAAAGTTGGCCAGTGGTTCTCTACCAATATTATTCCAAATAACATTACCCCATTCGCAAGGGAACGTGTATTGCTCTTTGACACACCTGACCATTTCAAAAAGTTCTGTTGGAATTTCTATTGTGAAGGCGGGAAACATTATATCTCCAAGTGACCTATATCCTAAGAAAAAAAAACGCTGTTATGAAGAAAAGAAGAGCTTCTTCAAATACTATATGTCACAAGAAACATATTGTAACAATCATATTTACGATTATTAAGATTTACGATATAAAACAGTGTTGCAATATTAATGATCATGTACTTTTTTCATAAGTATCGTTGCAAGGTATGATAAGGTAATGTGGTCAATCATACTGAGAACATATATATTCATTAATGTTTACATTAAATTTATTACCCATACATTTCATTTTATACATTTTCGAAAGAGAGAAAATTTTAGAAAACTCTAAGTCGATTTCGAATTTAAGAACATCGGGTAACATTGATTATCATATTTCATTCTGAAAGTATATAAGGTATAAGGTAGATAAGGTAGATATAAGGTAGACATTAGGTTTATATTGTCCGCTTAAGTAGAAAACGAACATGCGATAAATAATTTTAATCCGTACCGGATGGACAGTATGGCCTCCATATAATCACTTCAGTTAATACACCAGTGTCAATGGTATTCCAAATAATTGAAAAATGGGTTGGTAAAAGAAGACCAATGGGATCGCCATATACTCGCAAAGCTAACAGGGGCTCAACCGACGAGGTCAAATAGAAAGATTGGCCATATTGACCTATCAAAAAGAAGTCTCCGTCACTAACCTGCGGTGGTTAACAGTATAAATTTTTTATGTATCAAAAATGTTTTTATCTTAAACATAACATATTCACACTAAATATTCTTGTTGTGACTACTGCGCATATTTCTTATGCAAATATATCACATGAGCTGCTAAAATATATCGATTTATCATATTAAACATCGGTCGTTCTATAGATTGTGGTTTATGACCAGAGTACTTGAAAAAAAAAGTTTATATAACAAATAACCAATCCAGTCTGCGATGATTGAATTTAAGCATGTGTTTATAAGTATAACGTGATTCAAATTATATTATTTTGATCTTAAGCAGTGTTTAGTATTAATTCTCTTGAATCTCATATCTCATCTTATCATATCTCATATTTCATATTTTATTGTCACTAACACTATATTACGGGTTTTTAAGAGTCAAACATGTCTAACAAAAAAGTATGATAAAATATGTGCGATTTAAATTATTAATTGACATGCTTACATAGCTACTTTGATAACAGCTTAAGTCTAAATGAGCACCACTCCCAGTGTCAATCCATATAAGCTCACCAACGTTATCCCAACGACCTTGTAACGGAATCAAATCCTAAAAGAAATATAATTTATATACTGAATTGAATTAATTATAATTAATTATAATTAACTATATAATTATAATTATATTTTGCGTGTTGTCATTGACATAATTACTGAATCATTGTATAAATCAATTAATTAATCAATTAATTTATTGCTTTTTATTATCTTATTTATATAGATGGTCTGAATGAAAGACTTCTTTATATAAATCAGACTGAATTAAAACTGCCTGTTTTTTTTTAATTCTATTTACTTACAAAGGCCAAATAACTAAATAATCCAACGTAGTGAAACTGGTTGCATAATGTATCAATATTGCTTAAAAGGCAAACAATTCTGTCAGATTCGTCCTCTTGATAGAAAATACTCCGACAGTTTTCTGTAAGTTTACATGCTATGGAACAATGAATGACAGAGCGTGCTCTAATCGAGCGTATTACAGCATTGTTAGGAATACCAATATGATGATTGACGCATGAGGATGTCGTAATAGTTACAGTCTCACCCATTACAATATGTATTCCTACTATGATGCAGAAGAAGATCCATATCACACAATATTGCGAGCTCATATTTTCGTAAATTCCAAAGCAATAATTAAACGAAGTATATAAGATATATTTAGTGTACTAAATTGTAAAAAGTGTATGTCTCCTTTAGTATTTTAGCAAAGTTCATATAAATATATCACACTCGAATATAAAATTACTTCAAGTGTCAATTTTAACATTAAATGCTTCTTTTTTTCACATTAATACAGAAGTTCATTAAAAATGTATTGTACTTTATTATCCGATGCCATGTTAATGTAAGCATACATCGATGGATCATGTTAAATAGACAGAGTGTTCATTATAATCTTAATGCCGTCCATGTAGGGCTTATATGCGAGAAGGCACTAACAAATAGGATCGGTATCAAATGACTCTAATTCGAACACATGAGATGATTTCAGTTACTCAGCAGCTGATTAGCAGTGTAACCAAAAGACAATTAAACATGTTATATTTGTTTATAATTACATAAATTTACAATATTATATTATCTTTAGAAATATATGAATTGCATTGCAATTTTTTCAATAAAAAATAAATTATATAATTCGATTAATTCAGTTTTTGGTATTTAAATTCAAAGATATCTTATTGGATGTAGCCTCTTTGATGAAACCAAGCGCTATATTGATCAAAGATCTGTCTTTTTGCCGCTATGGTAATTAGAGCTATGTAAATATTTGGTAGCGTTTGCTTGCTACAAAACACTGTATAATTACATTCAAATATTATAGATTAAATACAATCCATGGTCGAATATCCTAATTATATTCAGGTGAATATTTTCCCTCATTAGCGACTCATTAGCGACTGTGTTAGTGATTTTCTAAAATTTCGAAAATTTCTGAATCAATCCAAATGACACCAGTTCACTGACACACCGCAGTGTATTAATCTTTTGCGCACGCACAGTATCATATAAACGAGTTAGCGCTGGATGACTATGGTGATGTATATGAATTATATCTTATTAGGCTATATTTAGTATGAGCATATGAACATTTCAATAACAAAATAGCAAGAATGTGTAAATGTCCACCAGAATTTTTGAAAAAGAAACAGTATAATGTATGCAATCAAAATTGTCGTGAATCATGTTCTTGATATTAATTTGATATGTCAAATCACATTAATAATTGGTAATCCAGCCATCGTAGAGGCCAAAGCCCAAAACCCCACCCTCACCTTTTATTCCATCCATTACCTTTTTTTCAATGTTCCCAATTTTGTTTCAGTTATTGCATCATATTATTGCTTGATTTCGTTCGTTTTAATTTCCGTTGATTATTCTAATGTGAAACTGTTATTTTTGCAATGAAAAAAACCTAGTCTACATTTTTTAAATGATTAAGAATGTCAAATAATCATGTCAATTCATTCATTTTAATAAATTCAAAGATGTCTGAAATTGATATAATACAAATATTTTTCTTTGTAATATAAACTGAAATTAACAAATTTTGAAATAATAGTTTACACTTATCCAAATTGTTGCGCAATACTGTATTTGTTATACAACTGCAATGGATTATTTCATCACAAACATCATGTTTCAAGTTAGTGTTTCAAAACATATATCTTACATCGTAATTATTTGCGTCAAATTTAATCAGAAAATGCAATTTTTAACTTTAAAATTCTAGACATATCATTAATTGAATAAAACAAATAAAATGGTAGTGCATCTACCTTGATTTTTTTCATATTCATTCTATAGCATATTTTTATATACATGGTAGCGTGTTGTGCAAGGACTTGACGAAAATAAATTTCTTACTTTTTAGGTTAAAACAACTAACCAGTTACAAAAAGATTGTGAGAATTAATACGATTCTGAATAGCTTAAAGGTTTTCGCTTGGGTCCCTTGGCTTTTTCAGGAGTGTCTCTATTTTTGATAGCTAAATTGTTGGTTAAAGAGTTACCTTAGAGTATTTGTCTCGCAATAAATTTAGTGTATGTGTATGAGTTTGATACTAGACAAAGGATTACAAAAACAACAATCACTATGATACAAACACATAAAAAATAGAATGCTTAAAAAAGAAATACATCTTGGTAAATCTTCGATTTGTCATAGCAACACAGACTCTAGATATCGTTTTCACAATCAAAGCTTAAAAGAAAAATTAGATATCAATTGAATAGTATAATTGATCAAAAGAAGTTTTCTTTAGAAAACATTATTGCTTTTAGATAGATGATTAATATTCGTGATTTAAATGCATCGTGTCTTTGAAACATTCGGATTAAATTAAAGCAGTATATATTGCTATATTGACTTACAAAGGAGTTTACACTTAAAGACTTTGCATCATTATAGTCAAATACTACTACAAATCAATACAATTGTTACAGGGTCTAATTTTAAAATGATGTTCACACATTTTTTACACATTCACTGTGTGTCTAGCTACCTGATATTTTCAGAAAATTGCATTATCAAACAATGTAGTGCACTATATCTTTTGGTTTACATGCAAATATAATTCACAATGGTTTCACAACAAATGTAACATATGATGCATATATAAACGCGTGAACTGTAAATGTCCATAAGTGTTGGATTGTTAGTAATACTTATATAATCTATACTCCTATAATTTTAATTGCATAGAAGTGGTTTACATGGCGCACAAATTGAACAGTTGCTTTTTGATATGATAAGCTCTACCGAAGCGCACTATTGAATGTCAAGTAAATGCAACACATTAGATAATACGTGTTTTGTGATTTGACAATAACATATATTATGTACAAACACAGTTACATAAAATTATGTGACAGTGAATCTGTGATATTCGGGCTCTTATTGAGTAGAAAGCTCATTTTATTAAGAATGGAATAACTACAAAAACTGGATAAAGAAAAATACGTGTGTAGGCACATCTCATAAATTGATTGTAAGAAAATGATCGGGGATCAATCCATCATGCTATTAAAGATCTGTTTCTGCGTTATTACGAGGATGTCATTCTTTTCCGGGTTTAAACGTTAGGAACTCTTTCTAGGTAACAATCTCAACATAATCCATGTTAAGGCCAACTGGAGTTGTATATGGTTCTGTGTAATACTCAGCTATTCCGTACATATTAGTGTTGATTACATCCGTTCCACAACTGACTGCCCATACCTTAAAGATATAGGAAATCTTAAAAAAAAAACTAACTACATAAAATCGAAACCCTCAAAATATTATGAAATGTATGATGGAATTCTACACGTATTACGTTTTATGCTATGTAAATAATGAATATCTTCTTAAATAATAAAATAATAAGTTATATTTCTTTAGTTTATTCAGTAAATACGATGCATCACACACATAAACAAGAATCTCAGAGTGACTTTTAATTTATTTTTGTAACTGAATAACTTATTAATAACCACTTATATATACCATGACATCAAGGTCAGACCCGGAACCAGAATCATCCCAAATGACACCATCAAACTGACAGACGGAAGTATATTCGTCTTTAACGCAACGCACAGTATCGTACAAAAACGTTGGCGCGGGTTGTGTATGTGATGTATATAAAACATCTCCTAATGAACTGTATCCTGATTGGAAATATTTCAATAAAGGAAATAGCAAGAATGTGTGTTAAATGTGAGAATCTCTGATAAAAACCGTATAATGTATGTCATTTTTATAAATTATCCTGAATTGCATCACAGTACAAAATATAACTATATTATGTTCAATCATATAAGTGATCATATATTTTTCTTTCTATTTATTCCTTTCTATGAATAAACTTTGATCACTTACCAGGTGGACATACTGGTCTCCAGATAGTTACGTCAATATTTGATCCAGAACCGTTATCATCCCAGACAAAGGCAAAACCAGTTGGAATTATCAAAGCTGCTGGATCGCCATTAGCAGCTAATGCCATCACGTTAGAGTTCACTGTAGTCCATTGGGTAGATCGACAGTGATGTCCTACGGCATAAAAGCTGTTGGTGCCTACCTTTGATTATTATAAAAAAATCACGGTAAGTCAAATATTATCAATATCAAACGACTCCATTATCACTCTAATGAACGATTCGTTAGTATAAAGTAATTTAATGACATTGCACCGGGTTGATTTTTTTACTGTATCAGTGCAAATTTTTATATCAAGCCTTATTTGAAAGACTCCTGAATTTCTGTCATCAACCGAGTCTTTTGGTAATATGCTCAAACATTGAAAATATATTTGAAAGTGATTAAGTATGTCTAATGTATGCTCACATTGGTTTACATTACAAGAGGAATAAGGGAACCACTAAGCTAGGAAAATATATCGATGCACTAGGTCTACATTAAAATGTTTGCTTTTATTGGCATATATTCAACATAAAACATTGTTTAATTCATATTCGATTAATCAAGTGGTTCTGTCGGTAGAAACGCCAATTTAGCAAACATAGATCATAATCAAAACTATTAAAACATCCAATCTATGTGCTTTTTACAGGAAAATCGTAAAAAAACACAAATCGTATAATAGGGATAGCTAGATTAACAAAAGTATCATATGTTATTAACAATAGTATCATACAAGCATCCTAAATATATTTTTATTACGAATTTTAAGCCAAACAAGCTGTTTAATGCAAGAAATGAACTCAAATATATCTGCTTGTCGCAAGACGTACATGTTCATTTGTCCAACATGACATATACTCGTCGGCGCCACTCCCACTGTCGTCCCAGACCCTCGAACCCTCACTGTCCCAAACAAGACTCAACGGTGGCACATAAGGTGTTGTAGTCGTTGTTGTGGTCGTTGTGGTCGTCGTTGTTGTTGGAAATATTTGTTCCTTTCGTCAAATATGAGTGTTATGGAATAAATTATAGATATGTTTCCTGAATAAATATGTATATTATTATAGAACATTTAGTATGCGTTGGCGTAAAAATTATTCCCATCGAATGATATTACTAATGCTACTTTTGTCAAGTGCATTTACATTTTTTATTTTGAAACAACCAGTTATCGTGCAAAACAAAAGTCAGCAGAATAATCTTTTGACGAAAATGATTTCTAATTTTTGTCACATATATATTCAAAATTCTTCGCGCTTGGCATTTCATTGATTCGTCAACGCATCATTAGATATAGTTTTATTTTTTTATCATAATCATTTTCTTAGATTTGTTTTCATTTTGTAATAAACGATTATCGATTAATGTTGGGCATGTTCATTTTATTATTAATTAACCATTTGATAACATTGATTCCCAATTACCGGTTTTTTAAACTCGAAAAAGGAATAAATCGAACTAAATAAAAACTAATAATAATACATTTTTTATATATGCAATAACTGTTTTTGATGGTTTAAACATATAAGTGATGCAGTTGAAATGGGGAATATTTTTCTGTATTTTTGTTCATATCAATACTGGCCTACCTTAACTATGTATCGAAAATTTCCTGAATATTCTAACTCATTGCATAAATATTGCATTTGGCTAGAAATACATACAACAACGTTATTAGCCATTTTCTTTACAAAGGTGCTTATACACGTTTCATGTTCTTGACAATTAAGCATGCAATGTGCTATAGATGTCGCTTGAATCCGTGCATTTTCGTTTATTGGCAGAGAAATCAAATTACTATCGCAACGAAAATCTGAAATAATTGCACGCATATTCTTTCCAACAATATTAGCTTGTACATGTTCACGAAATAAATTTAAGCTTAGCAACAATTTAATAATTCCTGAAATATCCATGATTGTGTTTTCAAGATATGTATTTGAAACTGTATTATAAGCAAGCGTACAATAGTCTATTACTTTTATTGGTTAGAATTCTTGATTAATGACTTTAATTAGCAATGCTTCATTACATTGCTTTTAGCTCCATTCATTAACAGGAACAAACAGATATTAATGCACTTTAGCTAATGAAATATATTTGCATTGACATGGGGTAATTAGAAGAATATACCATTAAGTAACTAATTGATTAAACATGTATCGTTGATTTAATATAAAATATAGCCTTTCAGATTAATAATTGATATTATTCATTTTTTAATATTACCAGTTATCATTTCAATTTATAGATTCGATAAACTACCCACAAGCGAAAATGCACATTTTGAATGGTGAAATTCGGAAAGTAAGAAAATACGAAAGTACGAAAATTAATAATCTATTTAGCTAACCGAAAGGTCAAATGTATGAGTCGCATTTTTAAAAAGTTCGTGCATTGTACCAATCGATGAAACAGATATCGAAATTGCTGAACGTTTTTAAATAAATTTGATCAATTAATTTAATATCATGAATTAGTATGTGATTTATCTTACGGAGGTTTATCTTTCTTTTTTTTGTGAATATATATGTGTGAATAAATATTGTCTATAGTTATTGATTAAATGATAATAATTACTAGCGGACTGTACATACATTTTGTTTATCGAGAATTTATTTTTAAGCATCTTTGACATGACTCCATAAATGAATCACTGGTATCAATATGCAACCATCATTCTTAGTTTTTGAACATTTTATCAGAGTAGCCTGCCGATTATTTATACGAAATTACGGTAACGATAACATGATGAATCATTATCATGTCGGGTTCATAAATATGAACATATCACCCTAAGCCTTCATAGACTACACTGGCTTCCTTTAGAAAAACGGATTGTTTTTAAAATTCTAGTCATCACTTTTAAAGTATTAGCCAATTCTAGTCCGAAATACTTATCAGACATTCTAGTCAAGTATCAGCCAACGCATGTTTTAAGATCTCAAAGTAATAATCTTTTAGTTGAATATAAAATAAATAGCAAATATGGTAAATGTGTTTTCAGAAACTGTGCACCTTCTCTATGGAATAGTCTACCTCAGGACATGCGAAACGTGCAGTCATTAAGTGTTTTCAAAAGAAGATTAAAAACTTTATTATTTATACAAGCTTATTCATAATGTATTTCAGTCAATTAGTAAAATATTGTATGTAGTCATCTATCATTTTAACCATTATCATGTTTCATATTTCATGTTTTTTGTGCGTATGTCTATATGTGTTTATATTGTAAAGCCCTTTGAGCTAAAGCAGGTAAAGGGCTATATAAGAAACCACAAATAAATAAATAAATTATATTTTATTGATTATCATGATACTGGAACAGAATTGTTGCTTACCTTTCAATTTTACTTATATTTTAATTTTGTTATCTATCTATGGCTAAAACATTAAGAATATTTAAGTAAATTAAAGAAGAATAATGTATAAGATTGGTCTTATATTTAATGAAGACATTTTCCACAATACCTTAAGTTTGTGCAATGTTTTACAAATGAAAGATTCTCAACGACTTGTATTTACAAATGTAGTTGCTAAATGAAAAAAAGTACATACAACATGCCAAAAAAAAATATGCAATCGAATAAAGCATACCATTTGATGCAATGTAAGCGTAAGGTTGATTGAAGTTATTTATAAAATGTAAAACATTTGTTGACTAGCGTATGCTTTTCACCTTTAATTGCTTTTGGAATAGTTTATTGTCTTACAAATGGTAATTTTTATTTGTTCATATTTCATACTTAGTTCTCTTTTTGATTTGCTAAAGAGAAAAAAAAGTAAAGGTATATGTGGGCCCTGCATATATTTCAATATATAAAACAATAGCTTTAGAATATTATTTCATCTCTATCTTCATTCAAATATCGATATTACAGCATGTATTCAAAGCCAGTCCATCTCTTACATCATATTTGTTCTACAGGTAAGATTATTTAGAAAGAGGGATTTATATACTCATGCTAAAAAGTACATCTATATTTTCTAAGGGTCATTTTGATGGGCTTTGACAAACTACGAAAATATATGGATTTGGGAAATATGTATAGCCATAATTGATTACTTTCCAACACATAATCTAGAAGGAACTTTATAATAACTTTGTATTATAACATTATTCAAATCTGAGCATTACAAAGCAAATATCTCGAATTCTAATAATTGGTAGTTGACATTTTACTCGGGAATTTGTTTTGGTTGTTATTTTTATTGTCAATTATTGTAGTGTGATATGTTTAATGTTTTTTTCCTTTTGTTGCCCAAATACACATATCACACCAGAACATACTTTAAACGAGGCTAAGTTGGAGAATATTCATTGCCTATTTCTTGATATCCAGCGACCGCTAACCGAACATTTCGTCCAGTTTTGAAATAAGTTGAGTACTCTTCCATGGATTCACGCGTAACTACACATAAACTGCGGTTACTGAAATTGCCCCATTGTATCTATTGTGAGTGCGTCATTGCATTGTTGACGTCACAGTGGCGTTTTTTAACGGCGATTGTCATTTTTTTAATAGAGCCGAACGCGCTTCGCAAACAGTAAAGGTAGTAAAAATTGGGTTCTCTGAGCACAATTTCCACACCGAAATGAATTTGCCTTTTGCAATTAGACATTTCTGCGCATTTATTATAAACGCGTGTACCGGGTGCGGCCGTTTCTAAACTTGTAGAGTAACGGTTTAATAATATGGGGTGCACCCGAAAATTATGTTTAGTGCAAAAATCTCCCGTTTTTTATTCAAACGGGAAAGGGACAATATAGCGGTTTCGTTCTCATTAGAACTCATCAGGCTGTCAGGAAATAAATTATTTTCTTTTGATTATATACATGCATGCATTTAATTATGCAGTATAGTTTGATCCATGTGCATTTAGTAATGTCCCATATGTTGACGTATACTTAATATGGGAAAAGTATTTCAATTCTCTTAAAACACAATGGTAAATCAGATACTTCTTAGAGTATTTACTAGATTTTTCCAGGACCACCCAATAGATATTTAAACGTTATCTAAAATGCCTTTAGAATTGTTGCATTTTTAAATTTGAAGACGCATATATAAAAGCTGTTAACAAGAAATCGACGCTTATTCGGTGCACCCTTGCTTAGCCTCGTTTAATTTCAGAACATATTTTTAAGTAAAAGGTTACATTCATGTTGTTTGATCCTTAGAGAGCTCCTATTAAGAACATACTTTTCTGTTTCATTGGCAAACCTAGTTACTCAATTGTTCTCTCGTAATAGGCCATTATATAGGTTTTTATACATCACATTAAACTTATAAATGCAGTTTAATGAAGCTGTTTTTGAAATTCGGTTTACATGACTTACAATGTTTGTAAACATTCTAACAGGCGAAATTCATTCAGTGAATTCAGAAATTAATAAGACTATTAAAATCTCAAATATTGGTCTAAAAAACACCCATTTTTGGTTAGTTGTAAAATAAGCATGAAACCACTTAAGCATACCATGAATAATTTAGTAAATTTTATTTTTCTCAGTAGTGAGGCCGGTACACTCACCTTGCTAAAAGGAACCCATTTACGAAAAAATCGAAATAACGTACGTTAATATACCCTTATAATAACAAATAATATTGTATTTCAATTTTTTTTGCTATGCTCTTCATTTCTGAATAATATAAAATCAATTTTTGAATTAATTTGAACAAAAAAAAATAACTGAAAGATATGTTTTATTATTATGTTGAAATAGCCTATATCTATGCGTATTCAAAGTGCGGCTGTACAGTAGATCTCAATGGTAACTGAGAGCTAAAGAACTTGCATTTTTTTATTAGTCGAAAATGTAAAACATGAGTAAGATCCGAGAATCGTCAAAATAGTTTATGTAGCGTTCTAATCATATGTATTCTTTTCCAATTAACTGGTCTGACGATAGATAATTTGGGCAATAAAATATAATTTCGGGATAACTGAATTTTGATCGAAAGATTTGAATCCTAACTATATTTATTATAGCCTTAAACTCATTCACTCTGGGGAATTATTCTGTCAAACATTAAGCAAAATAAGTTGTCTGGCTAAATGGTGTGAATATTTCTTTTAAAATTACTATTCCCATTGGTTGTATTTATTAGGTAAAGATTAAAATGTACATATCAATACACTGTTATCCCAGAGTTACATTTCTGCTCAGACTCTCTAATAATTGATAATATATTTAAGTTCTTCAATTGATCATTTGCATAGATTTTTCTGTCCAATGAATTTACGAAAGGTAGCTTTCATTGAATAAGGAGTTTAAAAAAATGCTTCTTATAATTCTAATTCGTGTAGCTACATGACATCTTTAAAGGTTTTAGAAAGCTACATATAAAGAATGATATATTTTCTAAAGAACATCCGGTCGGGTTCTCTAAAGTAATTTCATTTATTACAAAATTTGACTTCATCCTCTACTAAACATACTAGAAGACGCATTGAATATAGTTGTTGTGCAATGTAGAGAGGGGTTTGAAACACCAGGAACTCTTAATGTAGGAAAATTGAAAGGACAAGAATATATCATAAAGGTCAAACATTTTAAATTGAATGTTTTGTCTTTTTCCCGATATCTCGATCCCGGGTTCGGGGAATTTCGTTGTAAGCCAGGAGAACTTTTTTTATCAGACGGCATTTTTTGAAAGAATGTATAGGTATATTTGATTTTAATATAAAAAAGAAATCTTTGACTTTTGTTGATTTCCATAGAAAATGTTGATATTTGAATATGATCGTTAGGTGTCATTGAATATAAACACTGAACAGCAGCCATGGACCATGTGAAATCAACCACGAAGATGTTTGCAGATCATTGCAAAATATATACCAAAATAGCCAAAACCACTGACTTTTGTTGCTCTACAAGATGATCACAACTCCCTTTTGACCTTGTCGAGACAATGGTTGCTCGGGTTTTGCAAAGAAAAATGCGTAGTCATTAGAGTAAAACAAGCCCTCGATTTCATATACTACATAGATGGTCATCCGCTCGAATGTGTCACAGAACAAAGGGACCTAGGTGTGCTTATCTCAAACGATTTGATGCCATCAAAACACATCGATCACATCGTAAAGAAGGCCAACCAACGACTCGGTATGATTCACCGATGTTTTACAAACCGCTGCGCTGAGGTATCATCCCAATATACACGTCTCTTATATGCCCGATACTAGAGACCAACAGTTCTGCATGGAATCAATGGCTGACAAAAGACGTATATGCTCTCAAAGAGTTCAAAGACGGTGCGAAAAACTCTGCACAAACGCGCTTTCGTTCGTACCTCTCAGTGTAAGAAGATATCATGCAGATATGCGCGAAACGTATAAACTCATTAATCAGGATTACAAGATAAATCCTGAGATATTCTTCGAGTTGAAGCACGACAACCTCAGATGCCATTCAAAGAAAATCCATAAACAACGATCCAGAACAGAAGTGCGGAGGCATTTTCTCCATAAGGTGTTTGATGCTTGGAATGATTTGGACGAGAATCGTCAATGCCAAAAAATAGCATCTTTCAAAACACGACTTGAGCTGAGTGGCTAAGCCGAAAACTCAGAAGAGGATCAAGGTAGCAAGGTAAGGTATGAAGAAATATGATCAACAAGCACCCTCACTATAATAGGCTGATGGACTTCTTCATAACTACATAGAATTCTTGTTTATGAATTGTAGACTTCTATGTGCATGGTGGTTGTATAATTCTATGAATGTACGTCATGTGTTATGATCAGCACCGATAAAATGTATGATAAATTGTATGTTTTTGTTTCAATTTGTCGAGTATTTTGCAATTGAACAAGAGAACCCAATATGCAAAAAGTATAAAATTGTCAGTGCCCGAAACAAACATTCAATTTAAAATGATCAGACTATAGTCCTCGAAAATTGTTATATCCTTCGGGCCATGGTAGGTATTTCACTATTTTTACATGCACAAAACTGGAGAACATTTTTGAAGAAATATGAATATTTACTAAAGTAACGAAAGATTTCTTTAAAAGATTAAATAAAGGTATTCTTAAATACTTGTTGTGCTTTCAAACCATATTCATTTTCTTCTTTATATTTTGTGAAAAAATATTTTAGATAATGTTTCTATTATCGCCCATGCTTAGGATACATTTGTTGTGATTTAGGCATCACGTGACAATTTTGTCCTGTTCATGGTAATCAGAAATTTCCCTTATCATTTATATACAAAAAATGACACATTCTACTTCCAATTTCTTAGACTGAAAGTTATCCATGCATGATTATTAGGCCCCAACCCAAAAGTTGGGGGCCTATAGAGTTGGGGTGTCCGTCCGTCTGTCTGTCTGTCCGTCCGTCTGTCATCGCTTTCTTGTATGGGCTAGAACTTTTGAACGGAAGGTCATAGAGACTTGGTTATAGGCTCAAATGAAAGGTCTTGGTCCGTAGATGTGCCTTTTGACCATTTCGGTCGAAACACCCAACCGGAAGTTGAAAAATTGGCCAAAATAGCCCAAAATAGCGGTTTTCAGGACTTGAGCTTGTACGGGCTAGAACTTTTGAACGGAAGGGCATAGATACTTGGTTATAGGCTCAAATGAAAGGTCTCGGTCCGTAGATGTGCCTTTTGACCATTTCGGTCAAAAACACCCAACCGGAAGTTGGAAAATTGGCCAAAATAGCCCAAAATAGCGGGTTTTCAGGACTTGACCTTGTACGGGCTAGAACATTTGAACAGGAAGGTCATAGAGACTCGGTTATAGGCTCAAATGAAAGGTCTTGGTCCGTAGATGTGCCTTTTGACCATTTCGGTCAAAAACACCCTACCGGAAATGGTCAAATTGGCCAAAATAACCCAAAATAGCGGTTTTGCAAGACTTGAGCTTGTACGGGCTAGAACTTTTGAACGGAAGGTCATAGAGACTTTGTTATAGGCTCAAATGAAAGGTCTTGGTCCTCAGATGTGCCTTTTGACCATTTCGGTCAAAACACCCTACCGGAAGTGGTCAAATTGGCCAAAATAGCACGAAATAACGGTTTTTCTAGACTTGAGCTTGTACGGGCTAGAACTTTTTAATGGAAGGTCATAGAGACTTAGTTATAGGCTCAAATGAAAGGTCTTGGACCGTAGATGTGCCTTTTGACCATTTCGGTCAAAAACACCCTAACGAAAGTGGTCAAATTGGCCAAAATAGCCCAAAACAGCTGTTTTTAAAGACTTGAGCTTGTACGGGCTAGAACTTTTGAACGGAAGGTCATAGACACTTGGTTACAGACTCAAATGAAAGGTCTTGGTCCGTAGATATGCCTTTTGTCCATTTCGGTCAAAAACACCCGACCGGAAGTTGGAAAATTGGCCAAAATAGCTAAAAATAGCGGTTTTCATAGAAAATATATTTAAAATCTGCAACCATACCCCTTCGAGTTTGGGGGCGGTTGGGGCCTGCTCGTGTTTCACAAATACTTGCTTGTTTTTTCGAAAATCGGCCATTGTATGTCAATATGTATTGATTTTTGAAAATGATGGTCAATATAACCGTGGCATAAATTAAAAAGAAGATTTTAATGATTGAAAAAAAAAACTAATGTAAAATGACCAAAAATTGCGAATGTTTATGGTAAAAACCCCCCTCCGAAATTCTTCATTTTGTTAAGATTTATTTTTTTAAAAAGTTTTATTATCATTTGTAATATAAAGAGATTCATTGACATTCCTACATCATAAAATATGGGTTTTAAATTACGTAAAGTCTTTTAAAGGGTATTTAAGACACATAAAACTATCAAAAATCAGGTCATATTTTGATGACGTCACGAAAACTTTGATCCCCAATAATGCCAACCTGATTGGTCTAGAAAAATAGTTTATTTCGGGATGATAGTGGTGAGTACTTGTGTATTAAGTTGTATTTGAACTATTTCCAAATCTCTTTTAAGCTCATTAAGAATTTCTAGATGTCAAAATCAAGATCAAACATCCGGATTGTTTTAAATATATTTGCACTATTATTGTCGTTTAATAAACGACATTGATAATGCTACCATGATTCAACACTTTTGTGAGTGGCGTTCCTGCATGAATGCTTCAACCGAAAATAAATCTATGCATTGTAATATGAAATCAACCATTTTACATAAGAACAGTATTACCACATCGTACTGCTTTTTGCACCCATACTGCTTTTTTTAACGATTTTTTTTTTTTGCAAAACGTACTACTTTTGGACTAAAAAACCCAATTGTACTGCTTTTGTACTGCTTTCCGAAAACATTCTAAATTTTGTCCGTTATTTTGTTGTAAAAAGGTACATATGTACTGCTTTTTCACTGTTTCCTTTAAAAAAAAACGAATTTTGATTTTTTTGTTCATCAAATTGGTCATTTTTTGCGCTTTCGGCGCGTTATCTTATAATTACACCGTGTTTTGCCAAGAGGGCCGGCCTATCACATTCCTTCTTCTTTGAAAGATTCTCCTTAACAATGCCTTCGGAAGTACATGGTATACCATTTTCTCCCTTTTAAATGCAATCTTAGCGTACTGCTTTTTCGAGAAAGAGGAACTGCAAAAAGCAGGACGGCGTACTGCTTTTTACAAAAGAGGGCGTGGCAACACTGTAAGAAGTTATCAAATGAACTACTTATAATTTTTCCAAGTTTAATTACAAACCGTGATATGTAGAATAAATGTTCACCTTATAGCGAGGAAATGCAACAAGTTGACATATAATATAAATATTTTGATATCTATTTTAATGATAATTCCCGATTTTTATACACCAAACATCAGCTTTAGATGTCGTCTTTACTATGTACTGACAACATTGGAAAATATTGATAAACAAGAGTACCAGATGGAAGTGTTTATGCCATTTTGTCCTGAGCGAGGTGTTCACCTTATGGCGAATGGAAACTAAATCTAATTCAAACTTATTCAATAGGTGATTAACAG
>LQRL01077398.1:10569-21381 GCA_001703475.1 Hydroides elegans | reverse complement strand
TCTAGCTAGTTACTAGTGAAAGTTCTAGCTAGAAGTTAGTCTGGAGCTAGTGAAAATTAGCTAGTGACTAGTCAGTGACTAGTTAAAATTGTTCACTGGGATATCAATCAATGAAGAGCACCTCACAAGGTGTTCCGCAAAAGTTTTTCCCTACCAATTTCCAGCTGGCTTGGAAATTTTGAGAATTAATTCCAGCTTGGATATTTTAGCAGTTTAAGGAACACCTTTTTTTTTGATAATTTCTTAATTTTGACAATAATTAGTGAGAATAATTATTTAGAAATTGATTAATTTTGCTTGAAAATGTCTAATAAAGTGTATTTGCAAGATAAGATACGTAATTTGGTAAATATAGGATAACTAACTCTTTCGAGCCGATATGAAAAATATCGCGAGGCGTAGCCGAGAGATATTTTTCATATCGGCGAGAAGGAGTTAGTTATCTTATATATCACAGGGCTCGTTTAATTTCGATTCGTTTGATAACAAATCAGAAAACAATGCAAACAAATGTTAAAATTGTCAAAGTTGACATCCTTGTCGACATTGAATATTGGCTTTTCATGTATAGAATATTAAACTCATAGTATGCAAATAAAATCAAAGTTTTAAACCATCATATTGTGTATGATAAATCGCTAGAGTTAGAAGATTAAACCTCTTAATACAATTATATCGGCTATATTCCTTTTAATTTTATGCTATCCAAATTACTAATCAATACCAATATCCCCGTTGAAAATCAGACCTTTCAATTGTTTTCCAAGAAAAACACGTGATTTCTAAAAAAATGTTCAGGTCAAGGTTCTTGATTTCAGCAGTTTCGTTACGGTCGACTAAATTTCTCTATAGGGATTCATAACCAAACACGTCTGTTTATATTTGATGAAAATTTTGACCGGGGTTTTTACATCGTTCTAGCAACAAACGACAAGGACTTGCCGGTATCCCATGTTTATTGTTTTCGTCATGACACACGTGATTGTTGCTTTACATTAGTTTGAGAACTCAAATAGACCAAATTTACCAGACCAAACAATGGCCGTTACATGAAAATAACAAACTGCAGACAGTGATGTAAGTGTGTTATTAGCTATGTCACCACTGTTCTTCACTATATAAAACGCACCAGCCATGTGATATTATACATAAAGTTAATTTCATTTTTTGCAAGAGGTGGTCCTTTTCTGTTTCAAGCTGGCTAGAAAAGGAGAAACAGCCCAGCTGGCTTGGAAAAAGGAACACATTTTGCAAAATCTAAATGTTTAAAAAACCATTACTTTGTTGTCGATTTTACAACTTTTTGAAAACAAATGTCGTGGAGTGCCCTTCATCAATGATAAGTCTATCACAATTTTGGATTTGTTAGGGAACAAACAAATACGATTTCATTTTTTCATTTCCTGAAATCTTTATCACACGAGATCTTATTCCTGCTTGCAGCTACTTATCTATGTTTTTGTTCTGGTAAAAGCTCAATTTCTATGTATTATAAAACAAGGTATTCATTAAACCTTGACCATATACTTTATCATGGTGCGTTTAGCGGGACTTTGCGTCTGCGTCTGCGGAGTTTGAATTGGTATAAAACATAGTAATCCCTGCGGAATTAATAAGCACCATTATGCCTCATAAGAAATGTTAAGGTTGAAAATCAATTTGAAAATAGGATCGCCTTGTTTACTTATTTTTCACATCTACACAATAAAATTGAATGGTCTCTCAAATTGTCAATTCATCTTTTTATGTTTTTATTTACATGTATGAATCCAAATTGGAATTTTAAAACATGTAGTATACGGATCTTGTTTATGAACACAAATTAAAACAAACTAATTTTCTTTTCACTTTATTTCACCTTCCGTTCTTTTCACGGTAAATTCACATGAATATCATATGTTGAGCCTATAAACACGAAGCAAACTATATACATGTGCAACGCTCTTATAGACAAAAATACAGCTTGACAGTATACAATTTATATACAATTGCAAAAAAAAAAACAGTTTTATTTACAAAACATATTGATGCTCTGTTGTCCCAGCAACGGCCATAACAACGCGAGGTCTAGCCCCGCCCACTTAACATATGTATAACTGTACAATAACAAAACAATGTCTTTTTTTTTGTTAGTTAAATGTATTTTATTCTAAGGGGTTAGGATTTTTGGGTAAATTAACTGTTTAAGCTAGTAGAATCTTTGAATATTGAATTGAGAGAAAAAATATTAGTTTTACCCTAAAGTTATCAATAGTCTAAGAATCGTTCACGAATTCTGAAATTACATTTTGCGTAATATTGTAATTCCATAGTTACTGATGAACCCAAGTATCAAATTGAAAAGTGATTATCTGATTATCGGTGTTTTTGTTGTTGCAAAAAAAAATCAGTTTTTTTTTACCATTAGGACTGCTGAATATTGAGTTTAAAAGTAGTTTACATGGTATGTACATAATTTGACACATCACACACATTGGTCGTGTAAATATACACAAATACACAATTTTATCAAAAATATGCATATATCTACACAATGTATTTACATATAACTCTATTTATCTACAATATTGCACGTCCATGGTCTTTGGATGATTTCACACGTATATATTTCGACTGTTTATCATATATTTCCAAGACAATTGAACATGCTCCGTCTATCCACATACCAATGGTTCAGTTCGTATGCAGTCATGCGCATAGTTCATCGTTTTTCTCGCTAGAAATATACACTGAAATATGAGGCAAACCCGACATAACCGTTATATTTCAGGATATTAATGTTTCAGTTGGTAAGCAGTCATGCAAAACTCACAGTATTTTTCTCTAGAAATATACACTGAAATATGAGGCATACCGATTATAGCTGTTTCCCAGTCAACACAGTGATCTCACGTGAGACTCAATCTGTGATATTCCTTAAGGACTACACGTGGTCACTTGTTAGAGTGCTGTGAGACTAGAAAGATCCGGTGAGTCTTATGATAGCTAACATAGTATCATGTGAGGCTATGGAAAGATTGTATGACCTCACAGTGAGCCTCACAATGCGAGACTCGCACAATGAGATTCGTGTGAGTCTCACGCAATCTCATGTGAGATTAAGTGTTTGCTGGTTTAGAAGCGTATCCGAACATGCGCGTTTGATCCATACTGATTCCGGTTGGCTACAGGGATCAGTGGTGGCATTTTCTGGTTGGTTGGGCTTGTTGGGTACAGAGCGCGGACGATTGGAGACACTGGACTGGATTGGGCTGCTGGGTTGAATTGGCCGCTTTCTGTAACATATAAATATATAACATTTAAAAGATTTGGTAACGGATTCGGTAAATTAAACATATGTGTATGGCATCTTGGTTCATGAAAAAAAAATGGAGTAACTTAAACAAAATATGAACCGCTCAGAAATAACAATAAAGTGTTATTAAGAATGAGACTTGTGTGATATGAGTTAGCTAATTGTTCATCGATCAATGTGAAAAGGAAGAATGACGTCATATCATTTAATAGCTAGCACTGGTTATGTGATAGTAAAAATAATAAAGACAAGCCGCAATTGTGATTTTTACAATTTTCCAGAAAAAAAAAACGTTTGTGTTGTGACCGTGTGTTCCACATGGCCAGTTTAGACCATCTTTTGTAATTATGTAGGCTATAACATGCTGCGAAACATTGAGAAACGGACATTTAATTAATCACTTAAATTATGGGACGTCAGTTGGTCGAACTCACAAAAACTGTAACTATATACAATAACGAGTGATTAATTTCGGTGCACGAAATTTTGGAGGTGAACATAAGTTGCTGTAGTTGACAAAATAGCTGCAAGCGCAACTTTTAACAAGTTGAAAGGGTTCACTGAAATATCGGACATTGTTAAACAACTGTTTTTCAAACGGCATTTCCGTGTTCAGTTTTAAGGACCTTACCATCTGCCACCATTTAAGAATTGAATCAGAATTCCGTGCATTCTATTACACATGTGTTTAAAGAACATCCCAAAAAATCTATTGATGCATCAAAATAACAAACATAACGAATTTATAAATAGTTGTGGGCAGTCTGAAAATTCGAAGCAGATTCCTTTAAATGTGTGAATTACGAGATACAATTTCCGCCCAAATTACCGCATTTTAAGGTTGGTTTCTTTTAAAATAAGTTCATTCGATTGCTTACGGGTGTATGTAATAGGTAAGGTAATAGGTAAGTTAATGCCATGTTTATCACAGCAAGTAAGATTTTATGTTTTCTTTGATCTTCAAGTTAATCTTCCCGACATATGAAGTCTATTATGAAATAGTTTTAAGGACTACAAAGATATTCTCATACTGAGTGATTTCAATACTCATGCCGTTAAATGGTTGAATAAAAGGGAGTGTAGTGGAAAATGAAAGACACAACTGTCAAAATCAAAGCATATTTAGAGAAATACAATATACTTCAACTAACTTAATTATGGTATTATCTTGTAATAGCGGTAAAAAAAACGTTGGACTCTAGTGATTTTTAGTAAGCGGACGTAATACATGATGGTTGTCATTTTTCTTCACATATGTTTCCCATATAAAAAGTGTTCGGTCGCACGACATTATTCGCCCCACTCTTTTCCGTTTTCGTTATTAGTTAGTTGATATATTGGGACTGAGTATTTTGTATACAAAATTGTGCAATCAATTAGAAATGCGAATACAGACACAAAATAAAGTTTGGCTGGTGATGGGAGAACATCTCATAAATGAAAAGAACTTCATTTATTTACTTCAAAAATAAGTATTCGAACTTACGTAGGAAGAATCGATTTGTGATTTCGTTGTGCAGGTAGTCAATGTAGCGAATGGCTTCCTCTATCAGCTCAACCTGTAGATAATAAGAGATGGATTTAGTTAATATTACTGTGCGACTCGCTGTGAGAGAGGAGTGGCGGACCCTTAATGGGATTGCACACGAGCCTGGCCCAAACGTAAAGGAAAAAGAGATGGGCTCTTCGGCTAGGATCAATGGCACCGTTTCGACTTAAACCTAAATACATGTTTAAAAAAACTGAAATTGCATATATGACTCATACTTTTAAAAGTTTTAATTGATTCTCAACTCAAAACATACTCATTTAAAAACCTCACAATTACCCCCATGTTTACCCCCATGAATATATTATAAATGTTTTCAGGAATCTTATATCGTCGTTTGAAGAACGAACAGAAGTGATGCTTTATCTAGATGATATGAATTATTTTGTTATTATCATACCTTAGATATCTTTGGACTGCCACTAACACTCGGCAGCACTTTCTTGAGTCGTCGATATTCCTTTTTGTGCAGTGCGGCTATGCGATATTTCTTGCTCACGCGACGAGCGGCCGAAACGCACCCTGGTGAGTACATCTTTGGTGACAAAGTCGTCTGCGTTTTTGTTGCAGACGATACAACGGAGTTGAGCGCGGACACCATTTTATATATATATATTTTTTTCGTTTTCCAAAGCGAGTATGTGTAATTCTATAGACCACCGTTCGTTGAGCTGTTAATCCAATAGGCTATTTTATTCCCACAACTTTATTTTAAACTATCCTGTTTATAAACCAAAATGACTTTTCTTATTATAAATTCTCAATTATAAATTCCGAACTGAAGCCGTCAAAAAGTTTTCTTTGGTACAAGCCAGTCGACCGTTTGGTCAGTTCTGTCGAAATCTAGGAACGAGACCTCTTTTTATACACGAACGAGCCCCACACGCTTAGGCGTACTTCAAAGGGAATACCCCCTCCCTCACCCCTTTTGCGACAACCCCCGTTGACAATATAAGAATGAAAACCTCTTCTCATTGGTTGGTTAAACGTTAAAAGGGGTGTAAGGCTAGAATTCTACACACGATCTTGAACCCTCGATTTTTTTACCCTGAGTGTGTTTATGTGTCTTGGGAAAAAAGGTGCTGGTCTTTCCTGAAAAAGTTAGGGTTAGTGTTGCCAATGTCGCGGGAAACAAGCGAAATGTCGCTTGTTTTCAGGGGCTTTCGCGGTATTTTTTTGGCTTTCGCGGGTTGCTTGTTTTTCGCTTGTTTTCGGAATTTTATCGTTTTGCTATATTTTCTTTATACATTTTTGAACTTAATTGAGATTTTGACGGTGAAAAAGTGATATTTTTAAAGATTAAATGATTTTTTTCGCTTGTTTTTAGTCGTTTTCGCTCGTTTTCAGCGATTTTGTCGCGTTTTTTTCATCGCGAGAGTTGGCAACACTGGTTAGGGTGCCATATGTTACCTTAACAAACCACCTGTTACAGTTATTACATATAGTACTAACATTATAGCAATGTCACCTTATGCAGGTTTTTATGATGTTTTTCTTGAGAAAGCGTTCCCACGAAATTTCGAGTTTTCATTTAAGGTATATCAGTATCTCATTAAATTCTGAAAAACGAAATAAATGAAAACAATGGTTAGCATTGAGAGACTGCACGCGATACACTCATTATGGGAATGATTTTTTAAAATGTCATATGCCATAAGTTGAAGCATGGTCAATCATTCACAGTATACGAAAATATTGACATATTTCGAACAAACCATACACCACTTTGAATGACCATATGTGTTATCAGTTCTTAAAATAATTGCCTTAACTGAAAAATATCGAATCAACCTCGGTGAAAAAATGAAAAATACTTGCACAAAATATTATTGAAAGATGACAAAATTCCAAAAGGTGTAAGGGACTGACCACATTGGAGGTTTTTTCTTATCTTTTTTTCCCTAACAAACCCTATCTTCCAATGTTTTTCTCACAGCAAAAAATGCGTTTAGGTTGCTTTGTCAGTTGCCAATAAGGAATTGATTGTGTGTTTTAAAAAGCAAGAAAAGATATTCACATCTTCAATTTATAATATATATTTATACAGTTTAAAAAAAACATATCTTTTTATCACTTTCATCAATTAATGAGCGTTTGATGAGCGTTTGATCAAATCAAGACAATGAAAGGACATCGGATAAGATTGTGATTAAATAAAAAATAGCATATTTTAGAAAACACGCTGATCTATTTAAGATGTCTAAGTAATCGTTTTATAAATCAATTACATTCACTTTCAGCGGTTGACGTTTAATTAGTTAAATATTGCCTCAAATTTGCCTGCTTGCGACAGGTTCAAAAACCACAGTGACAGGTCGATTTAGTAAAATCACGTACTGCCCCTCCCCCAGTGCATTAACAATGAAAAAGAGGCTGCGAGTATTTATCCTGATTCCACACTGCATTGTAAAACTGGGGATGGCACAGTAATTAGTGTCAAAACGAGGCAAAACAGGTGTATGGGAGTTTTGCATAGCAGTGTCACCAACTGGAGGGTGATAGCACATCTTTGCCATTGACAACAAGTGTAATATTGGCTTGTTATATTGCACCCTAATGCAATATCACGCGTATTGCATTAAAGGGTAATATTTAGTATTATTAACCGCTAATGTATGCAAAACAGGTGCTTTGAGTTGAAGTGTCACTAAGGCAATTATATACTTAAAATCATTAATAGAGTATTACAGGTGAAAGTGACATGAGATGCTATATCTAGCATTTAATTGAGGTATTAATGCATAAATAATGGTTTTAAGTTTACTTTTACTAACTATAAAGTGAAAGAATATTTTGATGTCTACTTCTGCTGGAACGATAATTCGTTTTAATTTGCCATTATTTTCAACTCATTACTGCAAGAAATGAATCGAATAACACCTTAAATCGTAGTTAAGTCAGTATATTATCATGATAAAACTATTGTATGTTTTATTTTTAATTGTTTTCTTTTAATGCATGTTCCAAGTGTAAAAGCGATTTTCATTTGGAACACTTCTTATAACATTGATATTGTTAGTGTCTGGACAAACTGGGTGCAGCGAACGGAATCGCAGCGAAATAAAGCTATTTCTGTTGCAACGCTGAGCGTGACAACAAGCGATCCTATGATTCACATACGTAGATGTATGTTTATTATAAATACCGTCTAAAACGTTTCTGCCCAAAATGTTACCGCCCATAACTAAATAAACTTTTGGCAAATACCCTGAAAATCTGTCTGATCACTTAATTCACTTGCGACAAATTAAATTAAAACCAAGTAACTATATAATGTTTTACATTAACTGCAAAAAAAACCTTGTTTGCATATGAGTTGATATCAAAATGGAAGCAGTATCTCCTTTCTTTGTTCTAAAAATTTTGGTTCGATCCCATATTGTCATCGACACGTTTCTATCTTGACACTGATTACATCGAATTGACAACAAATGAATTTTATGTCCATTTCCGCCCTGTTGGTGGGGAATGAGGTGGAGCGAGGGAACGTTCAATTTTATATAGGTGCACATCCTAGATTTTCTCTCACGTCATGTCTCTCATACTTTCACTCACGTCTCTTAATTGCGCTTGACATTTACTCGACTTCAGCACAACGTCATTCCTACGTCTAACACAAAACAAACAAGTAAAAAACTATCATATAAGCCCTATTTTTTAACGTCTTTTAGACATCGGGGATTATCTTGCACTTTGGGTTGGCTTCGTTTTTTTTCAATAACGTTGTAATTTGACACAAAATTGCAAATCAAAATGGCGAAATAATTGGAACGGTGATGGGTGAACACGTGACGTATTGGATTTAAGACACGTGACTAAGCATTTATTGGGATTGTGATGATACTTAAGCTTAAGCCGCCTTCACGCAAAATAAAAGCTCGAAAATGATGCCAAAAAGCCCTATTTTTGCGTGTAAAGAAGGCATAAATGATTCATAAATTGCTATGGATTTATATAAAAGTATTTTTTAAGCTTTCGGTTTTCGAGCTTTTATTTTCGGGTTTTATGCTTGAGTGAACGCGCCCTAAGTTCTTTGTTTCGATTTGTAGTGCATGATAGCCAATGAAACATTGACTATCTGTTTTAGAAGGAGCCTCCATTAGCACGTTTGTAAAAATATCTTAATCGGTACAGTTTATGATCAATCTCAGAACAATTAAATGACCTTAAATAAAGAAAAATATCTAATCAGCGGAGCTGTAGCTTCCTGTTTATCTACCTTAGGTAAAAAAAACAGCCTTCGCTTTAATTGTATTTATGGGCCCGGGTGGTTCTTCTTCTTGGATATAAAATATCATACCATCATCTTATGTATTGGGCACGAACTATTTATACAATACATGAATTATTGACGATTTGGTTGATCAACTATTTCCAACCAAATATGCAGTTTTCTAGAATACCCCAATTTCGATTATTCTGATTATTGCCTATCATCTAAACGGGGTATACTGTTACATATGGGATGACAGATGGAACAGTGTTCCAACAGGAGAAGTATTAAAAGAATTCTTAAACCCCTCAAGAGACACCGTTCGAGGAAAGCGCCTTAACACCTGGTCAATCTTTAACTTCAAAGCAACACCACCCTTTAATGAAATATCAAGGAAATAAGGGAAATTTAGCAAGGGCTGAGTTGATATGAGACTGAAGAAGAGTTCCAAGAGTTCCATAACAGGAAGACCATATTACAGTGCATGTATGTTCAACACTTTATGACCCTATGTCATATGGTTTTAAGTCAATAAACCCCTTTTATTTTGCTATTCTATATATATCAATAAACTGAGACTGAAATATCAATACAAATACATTGACATTTAGACATTGACATTGACATTTAGATATCGCGTCTTTTTCTCAATATCGATAATCTACATAAGTTACTCCATGATGCCATGCGTTTAAAAACAAATAAAATATTAAAGTATTGAAATACATATTTCCCCAGAAACTACAAATTCAATACGACCAAATTTGCACATAACTTCATAAAGCTATTTAAACCTCCAGCGACGCAAAATAAAACACATGGGGTTGGGGATTCTGAAAAATGGGGCGAGGAACTATAGATGATCGGCCATTTACGGTCAATTAACGCATGCATGATCAAACGATTAGCGGAACGACTTCAAAGGTCCGCTAACGGTACATCTGGCCGTTGAATTTTATCTGAAGTATGTTCGTGGCGAGAAGATATAATTGTTATAGTGTAACGGTAAATTAGCACTTAAGACGAATTAAGTTCTGCATGAAGACTGTTATTGTTTTGGAATGCAGATGTATACAGGAAAGTTGTGAGTTATTAACTTTGAAGTAAGACGACAATTATATCAACACTTTATGTAATTGCATGTTATATACTTGAATTGTAAAAAGGCCTTAATTACTTCAAAGAATAATATTCTTATTCATATTTATTTCTATGCTAATTGTAGCTAACAAGTCTTGGAGGAATACGTTTTGTTTTGTCAATTAAATTGATACATCAGTTTCCAAGGTTTCATATTTGGTTTATGCCATGACGGAATTAATGGAATAAAGACAATGAAAACTGCTATAACAATGTTTCAGTCGGTATCCACCCAAAAAGTTTCCATCCAAAATGTTTCCGCCCATAAAGTTTCCAAAAACGACACATGGCCAAAAAGGTTTCCGCCTATAATGCTACTATCTGAAAAAAGTAGATTTGAATTAGAGTAAATTCACCAAAATATCAATAAATCTGCCATCCGATAAGGTTATTTCGAACGCAAAAGACTGTTTTTTTTTGCATGATATGTAACCTAGCATTAACGAAGCTGACATCTAAATTTGATTAAATTTTGTTAGACTCATAGGAGGTTTGTTTACATGTATCTGGAATGGTAAAGGGGCGGATGTATCTGAGTAATTTAAAAAACAAATGGATAATTTTCAGAAAAATTTAAGGTGACAAAATCAATACTTTCCATAATTGAAAACGATT
>LQRL01077398.1:0-10323 GCA_001703475.1 Hydroides elegans | reverse complement strand
GGAAACATCTCCGAATCATCTCCCAAAACCCCACCTGGGCCCCTCAAGGGGGAACCGCGGGTATCATATTACCTCCTTTTAGACGCAGATATTGCTCGATCTAACACGTTTGGGTCGATTTGTAAGGGCAGATGAAACCACCTCTTTAAATGAAGAACCATTGATGAAGAGTACCCCACGAGGTCTTCCTCAAATAAGGTGTTCCTTTTCAAAATTGATCCAGCTACAAACTTTCAAAAAATTGCTGACTAGCTACAAGAATTTTAGGAACACATTTTTAATTGATTTGTATTTTTTACTAATGCATTTGAACATTTTATTTTCATTCAGATATATATATAGCTCAGTGTGCTACATTGTTATGCTTTGAAAAATTGGTAGTATATTCAACCATTTTGATTTTCATTTTTCACAAATGTTGTTCCTTAACCGATTCTAGGCACCTAGATGAGAGAAATGAAGCCAGCTAGCTACAAAAATAGGAACAACTTTTTGATTTTTTAAAAATTTGATTATTTATTGCCTATTTCAATGTTTTGAGTGATTTTAGGTCAAACTATTAACACGTTTCAAAATTGGGGTCGTGGGGTGCCCTTTATTGATGAAACAAGCCTCCTACTTTTCCGCTGTTTGCGCCTTTAAGCCGTCTTCAAATAATCTCAAGGAGCTAATACTGGTATTGCGATAAGAGAACTGCCGCTGTGAAAACTCGGTCAGTGAGACAAACATTGGCAGAGTGATTATAAAGCTAATCAGGACAAAATCTTTATATCATTATTGCAATAACACTTTGTTATTTCAATAACATTTATGATTTTCTTCAAACCTGTTAGCTTCGATATTTAAAAAAGTTCATACATTGTATGCATTAATAGACTTTAGAAATTGACTTGATTTATTAATTGCCACATCATGATATTCCTCTTTCCTAAAGAAAGCTATGCACATAAGAAGCATTTTTAAATCCGAAAATATATAATTTCAAAAGCTTTAAACATTAAAAAAGAAATTGTGATGCAGTAAAAACAAGGGTAAACTCATGCATATTCAATGTAATAACCCCACGTTACATCCAGATGTTTGTCTCACTGGATCTCCCGCTGTGCGATGTCTGGCCGATAGTGGAGTAGCCCTATTGGTGCGTGGAAAAGACAAAGGGTGGAATAGAAAATGTCGTGTAGGGTTGCGACTTCAAAGAAGCATCTGGGTGAAGGAAGGGGCAGATGTATCTCAGGAATTTCTCAAAAACAAATGGATAATTTTCTGGAAAATAGTTTGTTATCAATGACTTAACTTATAACATTGATTTTTGAAGGTAAAGGGGGAGCAAAGGTTCTTATTAAACAAAAATGACTTTTTTATGAACTTCATTGTGAATTTAAATGGAGTAATAATATCATTGACATATCTTCATTATTTCATTTTTGATTTTCTTAAATATTTACATTACTTTGCCCAGGTTCTGTGGCGTGTTAGTCAATTAATTTAATAAACATATTTTTAAATGTGAATCGCTTTATATTGTAAAGCAATTCATTTTGCTATTACTAGGCATTGCCATATTGTTGATGCGTCAATTAAACATATGCTCAGAATAATTCAATTTAAAAATGTTAAATTAACATTTAACAGATGCTGTGTAGCTAAGCTGTGTAACATATTGAGTGAACATTTGGCGGCAAATTTAAATTCACTTTCAAGATGATTATACTCATCTCTTGACAATATGTTCAATTAAAGACGATACATGCATCTATATTTATAAATTGAAAATGAAATGTTCAAAAGACAATTTTGCTACAACAATATAGCATATGTTAAATGGTGTCATGTTAAACATATTGATACCCAAAAGGCGAAGCATCTCCCGTTCGTCGTTTCAACGAATTCTTTCAACGTCGTAACGTTTTTTTTTTCGAATCAAGCAATGTGTTCTTAGGTAGCATTGATACTTACAACATCGATTATATAACTAAAAATAACTGGATAAGGCTAGAACAATTTATTCAAACATAATAACGCAAACCATTAAAGCAATTAATGTATAAATCTGACAAAATTCATTTTCAAGTGTACCAACGCGTTACATGTAGGCTATATGAACGTTTGCTTTTAACCCGTATGTTTCGAAAAGAATCCCAAAAGCCAAAGGATGGTAAAATAACACATATGGAACAAAATATTTTTCTGTTATGACCTCAACATATGGGAGATGCGTTGACTCAAAACTACTCTGTCGCAATGCGAAAAACGGCAAGAAAAGTATCAAATTGAAAATATGTCCATATTGCGAATAGCGGTCTGCAAATCTGTCGGATACCATCGTGACTCATGATTTTGTAAAGCAAATAAATGTTTTCACTTTATCAAACTGAATCATAGAAACTATAAAATCATCGCCAAAAACAAAGGCATTTCAACCAGGCCCGATATAATGAATCCAGATAACGGTTTTTCGTTTATCCTAAAAATTATTCCGACTTTTCATACAACTTTTTATTAAATATAGAAATGGCATATTATCAAGATTGAATCTCAAGTAGATTTCATGAATTGTATGGCTGGCAGCTTTATATTCTATGAGGGGAACTTTTTTTCAAATATTTCCAAATCGCTATAATTTTGGTTTAATTACAGAAGCTATAAAAAATTTATGCATTTTGTTCGGAACGCGAATATGTTTTAATTTAATAAATTTGTGTGGTGAATTTGATTTTTGATTGGTTTAATTTAATTTCAAATAAGCCTTATAAAACAAAATAGTAATAGATTCATGTCGATTTTCTTCAAACACCAAAAAGCAGGGGAGAAGCGCGCCGATACTATATATTAAGTCTGAAAACAAATTCATTTCATTTTAAAGTATACCAAATGTCGAACAGACGGGTCGCGTGGACGAAACTCGAGATCTTGATATTCGTTTAATTAACAGTTGCGCTTTTCGTTTCACATCTGTGATCAAATAACAGCTTTGGAATAAAAACGAAATAGCGATGAAAATGCGAGGGTGTCAATACACACCAGATGACCAATTGATATGATCACATATGTTAAGATCTGTTCAATTTTTTGTCGCGTTATTCATCGGAACCTTTAAAGACAACGTATGTTCGCACGTTATTTCCCACTTGGTAAGGTGCGTTTGGGCAACACCACAAAGTGAGGCGTCCATAAAAGGACATTGATAAAATGTTGCTATCTTACTAATGATGGTAAGTTAGATTCAATTTGGAATTGACTTTTCAACGTCTACAATATTTGCGTAGTTGCAATGGTATAAATTTGCTCGAATTCGCACAAAATGCTTCATTGTTATTTCATTGTTTAGTAGTTAATATAGTTTAATGTTAAATTCATTGTAAGCATACACGGGGATGACATACAGTTGAATGACAACAAAAACTAGAAGTGTTTTCAATGTATAAACGACGTCACAAGTAAACTTCGGAAGAAGGTTCTGGGCCAACGTAGATTGCTCGCACGCCATATTACTATAACGTCAGTTTGCAAATACATGTAGGAGGGTTGGCCAACCGAATTCGAGTGGCGAAAACCCAATTGCCCTTCTGTTAAAAATTATAGACTTCTACAAATTTGGGTTAGACTATAAGCCAGATGTCTTTATACTAAATGAGTTATCGTTGTCCCGTCATATGAGAGGATCATGAAATATTAGCATGTGTTACAATGCACACTCATATTATTGATGTACTCTTCATAGCACAGATGTGTTAAAATGTTGGTCTTATGTTGCTTTAATAAAGCGCGTTGGATTGTAAAATTGGCGGGATATTCGAAAATTAAATATCACTTTTTCTTAGAAAAAGCTGTCGAAATTAAAGCATGGAAATATCAATATATATGTATTCAACATTTTAATAAGGAAGTATTCTGTGTAATTGCACTGATTTCCCCCCAAAAATCGCGATTTTTCAAGCTGCCAGGCCAAAAGAACTAAACATAGATAAATAAATATGATAGGATGCAAAATCAGATAATCTTAAATATTGATTTCAGGTGTTTAATGACAAATAGTATTCAATAGACTCAACATGAACAGTTTTAATTTATTTGACAGTGGACCTTATCAAAACTATTTACCTATTGAATGGTGGTACTGTTATTTATGGAAAAGATAAACCAGTCGCATATTAGGCTATTGTACAATGTATATAACTGTCATATCACAAACTTATCGAGTTATACAGACTATTAATAGATAATAACGCTATTCCTGAGTTATAACAAACTTTCTAAAATGTTGACAATTACTCTTTTTTCTGTACAATAATTTATTTAAAGTACCATTTAAAATGGTCAATGATTAGAGGCAAATATTTAAAAGATCAATAAAAGTATTTTTGCAAAATTAGAATCGAGTTTTAAAAAATGACAAAAGCGCAGTGCTTCTACTTCATAAATGCCCCATTAAAAGGGAAGAAAAGTTTTACAAAATGAATTAAAACCGAGTAGCTTAACAGGTGTTTAACTTGCCCCTAAACCACAAATTTTCTATTCATGACTCGTTTAACAAACATTATTAGGGGTGACACTTGACGCGAAGTTACAGGTTCTGACAATTCTTGATGATATTAAAATACAATTATTGTCATTAAAATATTTTTTTACTAAACACACATATGTTGTAACATATCGTACCAATAAAATAACAATTAGATTTCAGAAATGGTTGATATCTTAACTGCATCGCAAATGTTCCACATTGATAGAATATTGGTAAATTTGTCCAGCTTCAATTATTCATTATTAGAAAATAATCATATTGGAAAAAAAAATCATACATTATTCCATAATTCTAATTAACTACTCCACATGCAGATTCGAGTCCAGATTTTCCACCATTTGTACAAGTGTTACTCTAAAATTCACTGTCATTTACATATTCTATTTCTATCACAGATATGCCCAAAATGTTTTCTTTTTGCGTCATCGGCTTTCACAATCTTATCCGGATATCCGAATGTGCTTGCTGTTTTCGATTGTCCTGGTTCAATCCATGGTTGCTGGAGATATGTGTTTGTTGATGCGTTGATGTCCTATGTAATAGATGCAGGTTGTTTGTATTGGTGAGTTCACCTTCATTATTATTGCCTGTAAGTAAATAAAAATATGTTGTTATTAAAAAATATAATTTGATAGATTATGATAGCATCATACTTAGTATCTACATTATAATTGAAGGGCTCCGTGCAACAATGTGTTAAGTCTGAAATCGAGGTTTCGAGCAATGCAGCATTGAATGTTTTTAAATTGGTCATTTATATAACAATTGGCAAGTGGCCAAACGATAATATTATTATTATGGCATTGATTTCGTAGTACTCTTGATGTATATAACATGGCTATATAATCTTGTGACACTTTGCAATATATTATGGCGAAACATGTTAAGTAGACTTAACACATTGTTGCACGGAGCCCTTCAATTAAAACATGCATTTGTTTTGGTCTGTTTAAGTATTACTTTATTTCTGAAAATAATTTTCGTTTAAGTTGCTCGAAAATTTAATATATATTTTGTTTACAAATGCATTCGTAAACATTTATACGTGATGACAATCTGTACATGAAATTCTTCATTTTGCAAGTAGTAAATGATTTTACTTAGTTTGTCAAGAGGGTGAGTACCTTATATTTAACATTGGTTCTTTTTTTTTCAAATGGAATATTGAATTGCTATTCAAATAAACGATCAATCAAAAACTTACATGGCGTATTATTGAGCACCCGCGCCGCGATCTGGGCATGCAGGAAGTCGATGTATTTAATGGCCTCCTCAACGACGTCGATCTGTTAAAATGAGGAAAGTGATAATAATGGTTAAAATTGTAAACAAATTTGTGTCGTTATATAATTGTTTAGGCGTTGCAAGGGATGATTGAAGTGTTACCCTTGCCTGTTGCTTTACGATAATTAATTCGCCCCTTATTTACTCTTAATTTATACGCTCGTTATAGACCTTGTGACTTAGGAATTTTAAATTTAACAAAATTTATTTAGAGCTACTCTTAATCCAAATCGATATATGATTTTTGTTATCTTTATTCATAAATCATTCTTTTAATTTGATGATTTGTTACTTCAAACAAGCATTCATAAGATTATATAATTCATTTTGTGTTAAATCCCATTATTTGCAAGCACTTTGTTTAATCATTTAAAGACAAGCAAAATCACTACAAAATCAACACATACCTTCGACAGGCGTTCTTCCTGATTCAGCGTCGGTAAAACGTTCTTCAAATTGCGAAATTCGCTGCGCATTTGTTGTTTCCACTTCTTGTCTTCTACCGATCGGTTCTTCCGGTTGACACGTGATAAAGCTTTGACCCCTTGGTGATGGTTTCGACCCTGCGACCTCAAGTAGTCATGACAGGTCGGTTTGCCGCAATCGAGGTTGAGCTTCATGTTTGAACGCATTTTAAGTTATTTTTCCTTTGCTGCTATTGGCTGGTATGAATGATATAGATGATGTTTTGATATTATCGTGTTTGTTGTCGTTTTAATTTAGGAATACCGGCGTAAGTATCCTTCGGTGTTCCAACTCTCTTTTTATAGCACTGTTTTGATTTTTATTTATTTATATGATCCGCGTTTTTATTTTATCGATTGGTTTTACTTTTATTTTGCTGCAAGTTTTATCCGAACTGTTTTTTTCTTACTCCGAATGTTTCGATGTATTTTCACTAATTGTTGAGATGTTTCCCAAGCGGATGACAAATCGCTTATGAAAAACATTTGCAAATCTGTTCCCTTTATATAGCCGTGCGCTCAAAATGTAACCTCCTCAGAACAGCTGTCAAATTGAATAGAAATCGACCACCGCCTCTCTTAAAATTGCCAAATGGCCTGTCTGTCCCTCTTGCCTACTATGTCTCATGTCACCTGATTGCAATAAGGGAGGCACCCCCTGCCCCTCTGAACGCATCCTTCTAAACGCATATTTATGCCCCCCCTCCCCCACATGTTGTTATACTTGAAGTGTCTGCAGAGTGTTTATTGCGTGTCATTGTGTTTTGTACATCATTATATGAAACGCATTGACAGGTTTTTAGCAGGTGTTTAAGCTGTGTTTTTACTCAAATCAACAGAGGTTTTTTTTCTAGTTTAATCATTGAGATTAACCTGTCACTGTGACACTTGCTAGCCATAAGCGATTTAAAAAAGGAACATTTGAAAGTGTTTTTTTTTTCATTTTGTATGTTTTTTTTTCAAGTGTCAAAAGCGATATTGCGATCGAATTGGCACATATAGAACTATTTGCGGTTACATACGCGGAGAAACCAAGGGATTGTCTGATACGTCGGGCTATTCGAGTTTGTTTTTCAAAGTCTCTTAAATTGTACATTAAAGTGCATTTTCTGATGTCGCATTTTGTTGCTATTGTATGCGACTAACAATTATTAATTGCAATTTATTTCTTAAATTTCTGAATTAGATAAAGCCTGTTCATTGCTTTTTTATTACGAGTCATTATTATTTATTAATAACTTGATATTATGATGCATTTGCATGTAAGCATCACGCGGAGATGATTTGAGGACACTAAAGAGTAAATAAGTACCATACTGTTTATCAAAAGAAAGTGTTTTTTTGTCTAGACAGATACATTACAATTATCAAATTGAAGTATTTTTACATAAAGAATACATATTTTATTAATTATTTTCTTATAAAATTGACATGCCTTAATTAAACAGAGAAATTGCAATTTCAACGTCTATAAGAAGAGACTACATTTTCCCTTTTTAACAACATCACATTTTCATGTTTTCCTCGGCAATGTTTAAGCTGGAAATTGAAAGACAAATAATTGAAATTTCAGGAATTTCTGACGTGACAAAACAATAAATTCATGTATTTATTATTGTGACGCTGTTGGTAAATATATATAAATTAAATGACCGAAAAAAAAAACAATAAATCGCTAAAACGTATTTTTTTAAAATGATGATTATCAAAACTATTATTAGGAAAATCTTATCAAAAAGTTGTTCCCCAAATGTCCGAGCGCCTGTTGCCGACTCATCTGATCAGTGTCACACAGGCTGTTACGACTGTCACTTTCTCCCCTCCCCAACCCCTCATGCGACCCTGACTCTTTGCCTATTTAGCATCCTTTAAGGATAACCATATTGAAAAGGTTATAAAATAATCACACTTGTCGCATTTTGTAATGTTGAATTTGTGTCATTTTAAAATGGAATTGATTTCGCTGCTTTGTTAATAGAGTCTAATACAAACATGTTATGACCATTGAAAATTTGTTGGACGCCATTCAACGCCACGGAAAATGGCGAAAGCCAACCTTAATTGAAAAACCATTTTTGTTTACAAGAGCAACAGTACCAGCGATATGCTTATTATCTGATTGGTAGGTTTACAGCATAAACGCTGAACATAGAACAAAATTAATTATCAACTGCTTTGGGCTTTAAAAATATTGTTTTCAAAATAGAAAACTGTTCTGATTCTACCTTTTTCAAATAATTGATGTTAATATTTTTGTTAAAGACAGTTAAACTGACACTTCTTTTGAAAGAGTGTTAGGATACATGTGCCATGTGTTAAGTTTTCTTTTTCAAAAATGTTGACTTATAGCGACAATTCGAAAGATTTATTCCAATATGAAGTATTGCATTTAGCTTAAAATGTGGCATATATGAGATTTAACATGTAACTGATACTATGATGATGTCAATAATTTTCGGTCTTATTCAACTTGGCTAATGGTTTGACAGGGTTTAGCGTGAAACGAAATAAACACAGATAAAGATCAAAGTGATAAATATAAAGTTTGAAAGCATTATTGATGTTATTATCACTTTAGCTACATTCGTGGTTCGATGCACATGAGGAATAAGGGTTCTGATTCGGTGAGTTTGAATAAAACACATAAATAGGATGAATAATCGTTCATGTTAAATAATTGTAGGGTGTTAATCTTCTAAGGTTTTTAGTTGAAAGACCGAAATTTGGTAATTCTGAGAGGAAATAAAAGTTAAGAATAAATCGCGGCTTATCAAATATGATAATCAATGCTAAGAATATATAAAATTCCAAGGATAGCACAATAAAAGAAAACGAATATATTGTTTTCAAACACATTTTATTTGTTGATTCATTAACATAGGATACATAAATAAGTTGACAATATACCAAATCCCCTAGTTTTCTCAATACCTTCCGACCCATGTTCTTTATATGTAAAATATCAAAATATCACAGTATCATAAGCTATGTAATGCAGTGAGTTTAACAACGATACAATCCATACGTTTCAACAAGATGTCAACGAGAAGTGAAATGATATTGCATTAAATACAACAAAATGGACGAATTTATGATATGATCAAAATTATATTATTGCATTTGATTGCATTTATATACGCTTGATGTCTTGCAGACCACTATAAATAATTATTAACGTTACAATAGCCTCTGACCCACTTTCCCTGAAACCCCTCTATTTTTATTTTAATACTGATGCTTCCACAAAAAATTATATATATATTCGCCTATACAATGGCAATCATGTTTCTCTGTCCTTTGCATGTCAGCTTTACACCCTACGTAAGTAGAAACTCGTTTATTCAAAGTCAGTTACCTCAAAATTGCTTAAATCGAAAAAAAAAAGAAATCCGCAGCAATTACTTAGACCATCCAAGACTGGCTCACGATTCGAACAGACTGGAATCCTTTGAGTAAACGAAATTTTACTGTATTGATAACATCTCCAGAAAAGAGATATTATGAGTGGGTGACGATGTTGGTATTTCAAAACATTGTTTTTACTTCTAATACAGTCAAGGAAATTTTCCCATAATTTCGTGCTCATTATGAATAGGTGACGATGTTGGTGTGTTTAAGGAGCGAGTAGACGGAATCAACAAAGAGGTGGTTCGTCTCTCCGATGCGATCGCGGGCTCCGTCCGTCGTGATGTCCATGGTCATGTGATACAGATCGGCGTGAAACTGAAAAGGGGAAGAAGAGAGAGTGAAGAGAAAGGATATTATACAGTCAAGGGAATTATGACGGAATCAACAAAGAGGTGGTTGGTCTCTCCGATGCGATCGCGGGCTCCGTCCGTCGTTATGTCCATGGTCATGTGATACAGATCGGCGTGAAACTGAAAAAAAGGAGAGAGAGAGTGAAGAGAAAGGATATTATTCAGTCAATGGAATTATGACGGAATCAACATAGAGGTGGTTGGTCTCTCCGATGCGATCGCGGGCTCCGTCCGTCGTGATGTCCATGGTCATGTGATACAGATCGGCGTGAAACTGTAAAGAAAAGGGAGA
>LQRL01077381.1:18640-33516 GCA_001703475.1 Hydroides elegans | reverse complement strand
AAAATATCACCTTTGTACATGTTTCAAGTATACAAAATAAATACGCTCTATTTACAAAATGTGACTAGTTCTGTTATATGAGATCAACAGCCCTCTAAATTATATTAGAAATTAGATACATGTGGTTAAATAAGCCCTCATCACTTTTATATTAGTACATCCATGCATACGTTGTTAAAACTATATCATTATTGTAAGTCACACTACACTAACTTAGCAAAAAATAAATAAACAAGACTCATGCACGGACTAGTTTCAATGGATGTTAGTCGCTGACTAGCATTAGACAAATGCTGATTATTGTTAGCAGAATCAAGTTATTAGTGACTAGAAATTAATCGGTATATGCAGTTAAAAAGCACTGATTAAAATGTCAGTTTTGCATATGCAAATTATTGTCAATGTTGAGGTTGAGTGATGAGCCGAGATTCCAACTTATATGCAACACACATATGCAAATATATATCAAAAACACATTATTAAAAATCTGCATATGTAAATGTGTCAATTATGATAATGAGCTGTCAATCAAATTAAACATGAGTTTCTTGTTGCGGCGAGATAACATTTTCAGCAGCAGGCATGGCATGGAAGCCAAATTTTGGAGCATACGCCGCAAATAAGTTATGAAAAAAAATATGTGAGAAAAGGGGGACCTTTCCATTTAATTCTGGAGTTGCGGAGTGGGCGGGGCCTGGACAGAGAGTGGGTGGAGCTGGGAATGATTGACGTGATGATTGACAACTGCGGCCGCCGACACGGACACAATCTGCTGCGTGTCTAGATCCGTCAGCGCGTTGACACTTCCGGGAGGTGGAGCCCCACCACTTGCCGCCCCGCCCCCCATGTGATCCCCTTGCTCTATATGACCTTGCTCCATATGACCTTCCATGTCCATATGACCTTGATCCACCATGTGACCTTCCATCTCCTGCATGTCATGCAGATCCAGATCGTTGTTATTGCAGTTATCGTCCGTGTATTTATCGAGCGAGCGGCGGCGGGCGTTCATGAAAAAGTTGGCCACCGTGGACACCTTGAGACCCAGCTGCTCGGCGATGGTCGCCTGCATTTCTTTTGAAGGTCGCTTGGTCTCCTTGAAAATGGCCATCAGGGTACGGCGCTGGATGTCGGTGAAGACGAGACGCGGTTTCTTTGGGCCGGGTACTTCCTGCTTGATCGTGTCCTCTTTGCGTTTGCACGCTAGAAATTAAAGAAAACCAACGATGGGGATTAGTCTGGGGTTCTCCCTTGGTTTCTCCAACACGCTGCTTGATGTGGGGGTAGGGGGTCGAGAAAGGGATTGGAGGGGACTATAGAACGGTAAGGCAGATATTGCCAGGAAAAGCAGATGAGGGAATTCGATTTAGCATTTTACTGTTTTTACTTTATTTGTAGACCATCAAACATGTAGAAAGACAATCGGATTTTTTAAAATGTATGTCCAAATTCGGGAAACCTTTTTGTTTCAATCAATTGGTTTATCAAATAGTTTTTCGCTTTGCGTGAAAATTGGAAGGAAAATGCTGAATAGAACAATTGGGATGTAGTGGCAAGAAAGCACACATATATCAAAACACAACAAATTGAAAATACAATGAACCTACAAGGAAAAGCAAACCAAAAACTGGTGTTATACGACTTTTTTGCTCATGCTCATTTATGTATTTAATCAATTACTGATACAAATTTAGGTGAATATAATTCACATGTTTTGTTCACCGAAATCCCAAATCACTTTAGACTTAGAATTAAGTCTTTAGAAATAAACTAATGAAATTTTATTAGCAGGGTTTCAAACCTTTATCTCCAGATTTAACATTAAATGAAAAGGTTAAAGCATTTTCAGTCGCAAAACACCATTTTGACATTGAATATGTTCATAAACATTCATAATCATAAATAAAATACACAATACAACATAAAACTGGAAGAGAAAAAGAAAATAAATCAATTCATTTCATAATATATAAAACTTTTTTTTTAACACTGAAAAGCAAAACAAAGAAATAAAAGGAAAAATTAAATAATTCAAATCCTGAAAATGAAAAAGAAATAGAAAATTAACTAAATTCAACCCAAAAACAAAAGCACAAGCGAAAGTAAGCAATAATTGAATAAAACTAAAATTCACATATCCATTATAATCTGTATTTGTAAAACTTTGACATTAGCAGACAATCTAACACACTTACAAAAACGTTTAAGAACAACAAAAACTATTTTTTTAAGCATGGATCTAATAATACAAAAGTGATAGGGCGAAATATTTGTTTTCTAAATAGAGCGTTTTATTTTATATATACAGAAATATGCACTTCAACCGATAACTTTGTGATAACACACCTGTATTCTCCTTATTACAGTCATAACTTCATTTTCATCAAACCATTTGATAATTTTAACATTTTAAAGCTTTTACTTGAACACTTACATATGGCAAAAATAAAATTGATAGACACAATGAACGCTTTCATGTGATAATCTATTCGTAACATTCATTGAATAATAATTAACTTGTTAATTATGAATTTGGAATTTTGAGAGCACGTAATAAGAAAAATACAGTGCATAGATTCTTTGAATACTATGAAAACAGAATTGCCTCTAGCCAAACGAACAAAAACCGCACATGCAAGCATACATGTGCACCTAGTGAAAGCACATGCAAGTATACATGTGCGCATTGTGAAAGGCAAAAATGAAGGAACATTTATTTGTGAAAGTTGGTCAAATTCATGACGATACAAGGATTGGAAATTTGAAGGGAAAAAAAGTTTACAAAAGCGGGGGTTATTTTAGACATGTTAGTATTATGTATTATGTAAATCATTTTATTAAAATACGTATAATTAATTTACTAATTAAAAGACCACGCTAGCATAATTTAACGCTTCACTAGAATTTTCTTATATATATTTTTGATATGCATGTATGATCAAGCTGTAAAAATATTGTATTTGAGTCTGTAATGCTTCTTCTTATGCTGAAGCAGCATCTACGCATTTTCAATAAAGACACTTAAACAGCATCTACGCTTTTTAAATAAAGAAACTCAATTGTCTACCATTGTTCATTACACATATCAACTTAACACCCCAACCAATTCCGAATATAATGCCCCTATCATATTCGAATAATATTCCCGAGAAATGAATGCAAGACGATTTCCCCAGGCGCTAATTTATTCAATTTAATAATGCATTTCGAGGGGGAACGGAGGGCGGTGTGCCTTTTGGACATGGTGTGAAGCCAAGAGAATGGGTGATCTGGTCAGTTTTGTGATAAATCACTACGCGTTAGTTAGTGCGCTGGGATCCCCTGACCATCTGCGCTGTGATGTTATTATGTTGAATTTAAGTCAAACAAGAAGTCAGTTACTATTGTGAATATTTCAAATCGAACCGTTAGAACAATGTATGTTTCTATGACATATGTGACGTCATGTGAACTTTTGTTATTTATTTTTATATTTTCATTAATATTATATCAAAACCTACACAAATATAGTCATTTATGTCTTGGAGACATACTCTTATTATATTTAAAGCTGAAGAACCATATAAAGACCCAGAGTGGAGAGCAAGGGAACCAGATAGAATGGGTGTGAGAACTACATTAACTAGGCGGCCTGACAAATTGCTTGCGGGTGAGGGAGCAAGCAGGGGAGCAACGCCTAAAATGACAAGATTATTACGCCGAAACTCCTTTATTATCGCCCGCTCCGAGACACTTCACAGCCCTAGGCATTCAGGCTAAAAGGAGGAGCCCCAAATAGAAAAGAGGGAGTAGAGCTGTCCTGCACTTAGACGTAGCAATGGAGCTCCTCATTTCATGTCTGGACAAGCCAGGCCAGTTCCTCTTCCATAAACACACAGGGGCCCGCCTCTTTTACTTCAATCGTCCCTTCGCTAAAGCAAAGGCAAATGACGCACAATAACCTTATTTCATTGCATTGTCCAAGCATGTTCAGACCTAAAACGCCTAACTAATTTAGGACAATATTTATTAACAAATTTGTGATGTGCTCCGTGGCTAATGACCAACAGTCACAGCATTGCTGAACAAAGAGAAAAGAAAATGGCCGTTTCACTGGGCGATAATAGAGAAATCACACACGTCAAGAGGAGGGCGATAAAAAGGGAAGGACGGGGACTTTGGCTGAGTAAATTCCCGTGTATTGTGAACGCAAATGGCAAAGCGCGGAAGAACCAGGATGGGAGATAAAGGTGGGGATGGGAATAAAAAGGGACTTGCTTATGATGACATGAGGATGACATTTTATCTGCAAACAGCCGTGACGCTTCAATGAGTTTGCGTTGCTATCACGTGAGCGGTGCTGAGTCTTCCCATCATGCAACATCATGCAAAATACCGACAGAAATGTAACCGGAGACTTACAACCAATTTTGTTACCTGGACCACGATACAAATCATTGAGGAAGCAAGAAAACTGGAGCTTAGTATTTCCAAATTTAGGTAAAATATCGCGATGCTAAATGTGGAACTAAGGTGATGAAAAAAGGTGTTCTATCATAACCAAGAAAATCTAATAAGGCCGCTTGCCAACTGCTATTTTAAGCACCGAGGTGCGACGGCTGGTTATGATATATAAGAATAGTTACATGATTAAACTGCGTTTTAACTTCATATAAAGTGTGTTCTTTCTCTCTTTAAAGAAAGTAGACTGAGTTTATTACTCATACTCATACTTTTTTAACTAAACTGATTTCCTTATTCAGTCGGTTTTTTAGAGCTTTACTCAGAAAAAGACAAAACGACCCCACAATTAAAACCGAACCGCATGCTATTCAGAAGTCGGAGAACTAGAAATGCAAGAAATGTGGTAAAGAAGAGAAAAACAGGTAGAAAGCTCGACTTTCAAGTTACGGGCAAAATGGCACAGCTTAGGCTGACAAGCCCTTTTCATGACGACTAGCGCTTGGAATATCATGTGTATGAGTAATGGGTGTACTTTGTTCAGATTGCGTTTCGAGTTAAATGAATATGGAGAATGTTTGTGTGTGGCGAAATAGTTTTGAGAATTTACTCAAACGGTAAAGGAGTAGGGACAAATGTTTCGATATCACCATAATTTCAACCAGCAGAATATGCTTTCAATATGAAGAAACTCATACCCTTGTCACTCGGGACCCAAAAGGAATCGTCACCCGAACCAAATATACGGAGAATTCCCAAAAATCAAAACAATGGCCCCCAAAGTCCCTCACCCATACTTAATCACTATAACAGGGATCCCGCCTTCCTACCGAGGGAACCCCCAAGTCGCTGCAGCCATATTGGAAATGACCTATCATATTAGCTTATGATGTATTGGGAGCGTTGCTAGGCAACCCGTGACATGATTGAAGGTTTGTTTTCAGTGACCCCTTCTTTCTAGCTGGTTGCTAGGGAATGAAGACACGCAACGAAGAAAATCACAAAGTGACCTATGCATTAAAATTAGAAATTTCATAGTGAGCGAATAAGACATTTTCCAAATATGATCCAGTCTTGTAAAAGTTTATATTATTTTCAATCTCAATTACAAATCCTCGATTTGGCCCTTCCCAGGATTTCACATGGTCTGTCCTGAATATTTAGCAATGGAGGGATTTTGAATTTCCAAGGATGCTTCACATATGAACTTACGGAAAAATCGATCGCATATCATCGATTTTCTAAGTAACAGCTGCTGCTGAGTTTTAATAAACTTAAAACCTGAACTTGAAGCGTCGGTGTAAGATTCACGAGTCGCAATTAACAGGGATGTCAAGAGTGGAGAATGGGAATAAAATGGTGATGTAGACAAAATTATCATTGTTCCAAATTATATTCGAGGAATACAATTCCAAATTAAACTTATTCATCGACATTAACATAACAATACAGTTAAGTTGTTTCTCACTCCCTTCAGTCCAACCCACTTTTAAGCTCAAAATCATCTTCATCTTTTTTCAGCATTTTCAATTTTAATTGAATAGATACCATTCAACCCACAAGAAGACACAACGGTCACAGTCCACTGCCCACACACATATAGCAAGGTCATTAAACTAAACTCAGTTTAAAAACGTCACAAAAAATCAGCATTAAGCACTCTCAATGCTCGGTTTTTTTTTTTTAATCAAAAGACAGCTCCTCATAAGCATCTGTTGCAAACAATGTGCCTCCATTTTTAAATGCCCTGTCCCTTTTCCGCCCTATTTTAAAATGTTTAAATTCTATAAAGCCCTTCCCGAGCCTTTAATATATTTTTCCCTTTTAAGTCTTTTGCATAATTTGAGTCCCGGGAGTGTTTCAAGTGAAAAACAAGCACCAACCGCTTTTGAAAATGACTTGCTCTTTAAAGTCATTTAGTGTACGTCAGCTTGCAATGTTGAATAGAAAAAGAATGAAAAGAAAATAACGCAAAATACAAATCACGAACATCCCATATGTGTATAAATATTTCCTTTCACTGCAGCGCAAATAAAATTGACGTTTACTATACATGAGCGAAAATATTATGCCACATTCTATTACTTTATCAATATAGTCGATATGTAATGACAATTATAGGTATTGACGAATTCCTTGTTAAAAACTCATGAATAGACTTAAATTTCATTTGAATTCTGTGTTCTCATCGATTAGTCTTTCTCTCATTTTCTAAACGTCACCTTTAAATCGACATTTTCTGCTAGTGTTTGTTTAAAATGAGTCTGTTTTCTTGTATTTCTTTGGATTTTCGTTCTTAAATAAAAAAACTTCGGAGATCCGGTCACCCAAAATAATAACGAATGTCTTCATTTACGTCCGACGTCAGTTGCGGCCAAAAAACTAGAAAAGACCAAGTAAGGCGCGTATCTAAATACGAGATCTAAATTGAACTACGCACGCGCCCATTATTCATCGCCGCTTATCAATGAATTGTTGCTACTAGCGACCATCTGTAAATGTCGCAACCCAAAGTTTGTCTCCGTAATTCGGTTTTCACAACAATTTGTGGACATAACCCGACGTGTCAAATGGCGTCACTTGACGTTATCTGGACGTGTTTATACACCATCGCCCGTGTTATAGTTATTCGTAACATGCGCAGTTTGAAAATGCTGCTCCGATGCAGCGAAATCAGAATATACGGCCGATGCATCTAAAAAACATAAGACCCGAGAGCCATCTATATGGCGAAAAATATGGTGACGTTGACTTTATGGTGACGTTGCTTTATCGTTCCTTGTCGTTGGGGGTAAACGAAATGACATTGCTTCTTTTTCCTTACCCATCCGTGGAAGAGATCCGTCTTATTTGGGATGGTAGAAGCGCCCGCTACAGTTAGTGGGTATGTGTAATTTTCGGGGACAGTTTCTTAACTGCACGATGATGTATGGCCAATAACGGCGATTGTGATAGGAAACAGGCCCCCTTGTAATAACCGATCTTTGTAAAACATGATTGCTTTTCGTAAACAGTCTTGTCTTGCTTATTTGTCTCTTTAAAGGAGGTTCTCCCAAGTAAATTTCGCATTTGTCTCTTGGTTTGATCACCAAAATATTACATGATCGCAGGAAATTCTTTGTTGCTGTTGTTGTTATTTTTTGTATTATTCTAAATTTTGTATTCTGATTACCGATACAAAATAGCCTTTACAATGTCGTATTATTCTAAATTTTGTATTCTGATTACCGATACAAAATAGCCTTTACAATGTCCATCATTTTTCGCAGCTTCTGTTCAGTTGTTTATTCTTGGCATTAATGCGTTTCAAGAACATATGTCAAAATGTTTGTCATTGTTTTCTTAGATCGCCTATGACAGAAGTGACCAGGAAATGACTCTAAATAAGAAGACCAAAAATTAAGAGAGCAAGTAAACAACAAACAGCGAAAAACAATGACATAATTTGAGTGGTCGCCGCTTAAGCCATCACACCTGCCCCCATTATTTTGAGGTGATACACATATGTGTGCGTTGCGTGTAAGAGCCTCATAACGTAGTCTCAATGAGCACCTTATTATGCACCCATTCAAGTGGCCCCAAGAGGCTTATTTTGGCAGAATGAAAAATCACAACCCCCTTCTGTCCAAAAACCCCACTTACCTTGCATATTATGCAGAAAATTATTTAACGCTTTTGTCTGAATTGCGATCTGAATAAAACCACACATTGTGTCTTTTTCATATTTTTTCCTGCGTGTGTCACAAAAAATATGTGTTGTTGTGGGGTCTCTACTGATACCAATTATGCTTAAAAGCTTGATTCGAGTAACTTATCTAATATAATTATCATTTGATTGGTCCTGTTAACATGAGTGGTTGTCATAACCAAATAATCATCTTCTTTGGTTTCAATTATTCAGTCTACATTTTTTTACAACGCATCGACAAGTCATCTTGTTAATTATTATATTACAAGTTTTATTAGACTACATTATACACATCAAAACTCTTCTTATTTCTTTTGATTAAAGTCGCATTTTTTGCTGACTTAGTATCAGAGATTTGATTCAGCTCTATGTAAATGTAAAACACGCTTCCACTTTGAGGACAAAGACCTCAAGACACGTTTCTACAGGTTGAGCATTTTCGGAAAAGAGACAGACCTTGGTGGGGGTATTCATGATTGCGCGTCACACTAATGTTAAAAGGCGTGTGTGTGTGGCTTTCAAAGCGAGGTGTATTTGCTCATTCCCAACAATATTCGCTTGATTTCTGCAATATTAAGATTTGACTATAAAACCATAATTTCATAATTATATAACGATATCTTCACCAATCACATTTAATCTAAAATGAGTAAATTATTGGTAATTTGACCTTGATATTTGATAGCTTTTTACACAACTTCTATTCCATATCGCCCTAAATAAAATTTTGCCACACCTTCCCACGATTTTCTGAAGCCACCTGAGCAATACACTAAGCACATTAAACGAGGTGACACAAGCTTAAAACTGAGAGTATATCGTCTATGGTCTTAGCTAAGCAATGCCTTACTTTTGAGTCACCGTCGAGAGTATTACAACATCCACATGATAAATCTGTGGCAGCACTTTATTCTGTGAGTCCTTCTCTAGTTTCCGCAGTAGCTCTTTCATGGCTTCTTTGTTGTAAGGGCATTTTCGCCTTTTTTTCCTAGAGGCAAGCTGTTACATGGTGAAGCAAGAGCAGCGTTCCTACTCATTTCAATACTGTTTTATACTTTCTTATATTTCAGTCCCCTCTAAAAGAAGAAACATACACGAAAATGTTATCGAAATACATTAAAGCCTATTTATGTCACTATCACATTGGTTCTCTAGTTTTGGATTTTGTTTCATTAAAGCATTTTGAAGCGCTGCGTATTTCTAAAGAATGAATGTCCCATCTTTAAAGTCGAAGATCGTTTTATAATCATTTGCGCTGATTTTTTTTTTCTGGAATCAAGCTTCACACAATTTTTATAATCGGGAACCGGAACAACAAATTACAGAAAGCATGGTACCGGAAGTCACAACATTTTCACTACTCATTTAAGCCATCCAACTTTTTTCGTCATATCTTTATAATCTATATCTGGCGTCATTCTTCAATCAATCAAGAGCTCTATTCTGTTATCACAAGGGCCCTGTATTATAACAACTATAATTCAATCTGTACAGCCGAAAAATGGGGAGTACAAATGAAGGTGGGCAGGTTGGAGGGGTGGGGGTTGATACTGCTGAATTTCTAGTAACGAGATGAACCATCTATACATAGCAAATTTCGTTCTTTTTAGCTCTCTATTTCGTTCTTTTCTCTTCAGTTCTCCTGGGGCAATAATGGGGCGGATTCATTAATGCTTATTGTACCCCCATGTACTCTGGTGGCTGTTATGTGCTGTAATACTCTAGAAAAAAATCACCCCTTTTCAGTATGTTTAGCAGCAGTGACAAGAGCGCTAGATCGGAGTATAAGTCGGGGTTCCGACTGTACATGGAAGGCCAACTAGCCTTCAAGAGGTGTTATTTTTTTAATATATTTGAGGTTTCTGTTCTCTTAGCGTTGCAAAAAGTTGTTCCAATACATGTATCTGAGAAACTGTGAGCTCCAAAAAGTTGCGAAGGCTCACAAAGTCGGATTCTGGAATACCCACCCCCACCCCCTATCAGTTACCATAGCAACACACACAAACCGGTGTCGTCACAATTGTATCGCTAAGAGCAAGATCCTCAGCGCCCCCGAAATGTCGTCAGTGATGTCACTGAGTGAGAAGGAAGGAAGTGAGGGAGCCAGAAAGTGGTCATTAGTGCTTTAACGCATTAACCGACACCGCCCTTTTTTTTTCGAAATCCAACATCTACACCCTCCTATCACTCCCGTTATTTTCTCAAACGCGAGCAGAGGAAAATTTGTGAAATAGCGACGCAGAAACTTGACCTTTCTCTGGTTTCAAACAAGGTCATTGTAGCTTTTTAGAATAATTGAATTTTGGTTTTTCGTTGCACTAAGTTATCAGATGTGATTTCAAAAGCTTTAATTTAGCGATGCTGATAGATCCGATTCAAGAATATATTGGCCTAATGCAAAATTGATTTTGATCAATTTAGGTGTAGCACCACTCAAACTTAATTTGGTAATGTTATAGTGTTTGATACGGCCACCGTGATTTTTAAACAATGATTTCAATTGTTTTCGTAAAATTTAAAAGAGAAACAATAACATGCGTTGTGAGGTGAATTGTGTGTTTGCAAGCAAATGACACAATTTAATTACAAGTCGCCGACCGAAACGCCGTTCGACCCCATTATTACAACCTGGCCCTAGCAACAAAGGGCAGCGCTTTCTTTCATGTCTTTCTTCAATTTTTATTCCTATCAACAATTAAACTCGCTGAAAGAAACCGTTCGAATGCGTGTTGCAAACTTGGTGGAGACATTGTTTCTATGCCGAATGGTTTTCATGGCCACACATGCATGTGACATTCGATGCATGCATAGCCACCCTTTGGCTTTTCTTTCAGCATCCCCACCCCCAACTGGCAAAAATTTACCCCACCCTTTTTTGTTGCTCATAAGTGTGCATAGCTTTACATTCAAATATGATTATTTTAGAATACTGATTAATAAGGACACCTTAAACATATATATCTTGATATACATTACTTTTTCATCAAACTTAAAGATATGTATGTCCAAATATCAAATACTACTCAACATCAACCAATATGCTACCCCAATTTCTTGTAACCGAAAAAATATAAATCAAGTGAATGCAGTTCCTGTCTCCCACCAAAGACTCAGAACAGAGGCCGCTCGCTCCTTGGGACTTCATTAATGCAGCATCATGTTCATTCATGCATGCGCGAGTAATGCACAGTTTGCTGCATATGAGCTGATGAAGGGGCGCGGCACTCGGTGGCTGCCATTATTTTTTTCTAGTGTGCGCGACCATATTGTGAGTGCGCCACGTGCGCGTCCACTATTATCAAGTGCGCATGCGTAGGTGGACAAGTGAGTATATGTGACACCACATGGCTCCCCGCAGAATTTAGGATTAAACTTTTATTTTTATTTATTTTTTATGGTTCTAGCAGTTATGATACACCCAGAACTAAAGCTACATATTACATTTTACGTTGGTATTAACAATAACCTAAATTGACCAACCATCTCGTTGCAGGGAAATATAGTCAAAATGTCCCCAATTGTTAGGTCCTCCTTTGCAATCAGGTTATATTGTCGCCAATGCCTACCCAAATGTGCCGAGTGACGCTTAATGCAATCATGTAATGAGCGAAATTAGCGCGGCGACCCATATTTATCGTTGTAGTTGGTCATGTTCGTTAGGTCAAGTATACTGCCTCTTCCTCAACTCCACACCGCAACCTAACTTTCAAACCCCAATCTCTGCACCATTCTTGGTGTTCCTTCGTTAATTCAATCAAGTATTATATCTTGATTTGGGTTTACACATATTTCCATTATCTCAAAGTGACGGATTAAGGGATCGACCAAGTTAAAATAAATCTTCATACGGACAAACATATAATAAGTAAAATATTAAGAAGTGCCCTTCCTCTTAGAACATGATATGTTTCAATCAGCAACACAATAACCGCCTTGTTAACGGTGACAATTTCGCCTTTATTGATGAATCCGATCCAAGTCTGAAACCAAGCAAGGGGTGGCACAAAAGTGGAATAAAATAAATCATGATCCGGGTTTTAAATTTCCAGACATCGGGACCATAATACAACGACATAATCCGGTATGAAATAGTATCAAACATGAAGGGTATCAGAACAGCATTTGCACCCCGTTACCATTTAAAACGGAGATGATATGCATGAAAACCCTATTCATGGTTTGACACTCAAAGACTCCAAATCCAGATAGAGACCCGAGGAATAGAAGAATAACTAATCATAATATCCCCGTTCATAGAAGTTGGCTTTTAATGGATCTTTTATGCGGAGGTCTGAATAGGTGAGCGTTGGAGCCAAGTTATCTCGGCTTGAATTCACTGAATTAATTACTTCTGGCTATGGTGCTTAGTTATTCAGTAATCACCTCATTTCAATAGTTTTCTTCACATTTTTTCCATGCTATCTCATTTCCTGGTAATTCATAACTTATATATTCAAGAATGGAGACCGAACTTGTAAGGGGCTGTACATTCTGCCCCATGAATAAGTGTTCAGATATAACAGCAGATCCTCAGGAAATAATGTGACCCTAAAACATGGCAATTTTGTGTCCTAAGTCGCGGACGGATTTCACATGGCAAAGTCATTCATTATGTCTCGTTTTTGTGGTAAATGTGGAACAACCTAAACGGCTTGAAGGAGAGTAAAAATTGAAAACCCGAGCGCAAAGCCCAATGAAGGTGGATTGCATAAAAATAGAAGAAACGGATAACGTCAAAGGCGGCAACGGATAAAGTAGATCACCGGGGCAACGATGTCAAACCAAACCGGAAGAAGGGGAAGGCGGATGCAGCAGAAGAAACACCCGCGCGATATATATGATACGTCACGGTCAAGACATAGAGTTTCTCAATAAGATTATAATTCGCAAAAGGTTTAACAGCAGCAGTACCAGTAGAAGGAACTCAAACGGTATAGGGTGCGACCGAAAAGGGGGATATGTGGGGTGGGAACAGGGAGATGGCATCACTCCCAAAGATAAAAGGCCGTTTGTTCCTGTAAAGAGTCTTATATCAACATCGGCCTAATGGGCAAACAACCCAATGCTTCGTCCCATACACGACCGACCCCGTGGCCTGTTTGCTTTCCATATTTGTCGTCGTTGCTCCATACCCATTGTAGTTGTGGCGTTGGCTTTTCTTCCATCGGAGTATGAGTCGTTCTATGTTCATTTCATGCGACACATACCTGATGGTTGAGTAAGGGAAACAGGTCGCCACCTCTACCCCAACGTATTTTCGTTTGGATAAATTGCGCTTTTATATACGTGTTATTATAACTGTGTTTTCGCCCTACCTCGCACCCTTGATTCGGTGGCAGCCTCCGGGAATATATCGGCACACAAAAGGTGTGGCAGTGGACATTTTGAAACAATGCGAAGTATCGTGTGTGTGTATTCACAGCGGAAAAAACCAAAGGGCATCGCCAAATAAAACCTAAAAACCCTCTTCATTTTTCGTATCGTCCCCTTGCCTTTTTAGGTGTCGTTCATATAAATGCTTCATTACCTCTAATGAATACGTGCAATTAAACGCGCCACAAAACAAGCAAGTCATACTTATATAGCCAGGGTTACATAGCATTGTTGACGTCATTATTAGCTTTTGTTCCATACAAGAGTCTGGATGGCGTTGTCATAGCGACGCCATATAAAGAGGATGCAACCCCTTCTCGCTTTTTGCAGAGTAAACATCCCAACACAGGATCTTCCCTGAAGGCACAAGCTGCCTTTTTTGTGAGAAGCATTTTTTGTGTCCAAAGTCTATGTTCCTTGAGGGCGCATTTCAACGATGTTTTTATAAGTCATCCGTGGTGGTTGTGTCACAACTACAGCAGTTGGAACCGCTCCCAGAAAACCCGTTTTCACACAGCTTTTCATCCCGACGAGAATATGCTTCATTAGGAAACACAAACACAACTGCCACGTATATAAATGTGTATAGAGGGGAGGGCTGTAGGGGTCGCGAACAAAAAGGCAGCATTTTAAATGCCTGTCCAGTGAACCCTCTATTTCAAAAGCCCCTCGACAAGCCCTCAGGTGCTGCGCCAAGCAAATATTGAAGCCCTTTTTGTGCCGTCGTTTCTTGGGCTACTCAAACTCAAGTCTGCAAATGTTTTTGTTTTACTAAACATGAAACAACGCGTGCTTTTAATAGCTTTTGTCGCTGTCGTCACTGTAATTTCCAACAACGGCAAAAGAGAAGGACAAGTTTGCACAGGCTACTGCCTGAATTGGATTACAGTGCGTCGTCGTATGAGGTGTAGAATTATCCGACCTCGACCTCTGCCTTTGAAAGGAATCGCTTTGCCTTTTTGCTGAAACGTTTATTCAGCTTGTTACTTTCTCACCACCACAGCCTACGTGGTGGAAAATTAAAACCTCCATAATTTATATATCTCTTGCCTTCGTTAATAGTTTTAGTTTAACAAAATGTACAAGGTTGAGTCTCAAAAAGGGTTCTTAATGTTGTGTTATTTTACGTTATATCCTTTTCCCGTTTGCCTGAATCCGACAAAGACATTATTTAACTCCTTTGTATTTGTCCATATCTCAATGAAGCATTTTGAAAATCCCGATCTAAAAATCCAGCCACCTTTATGGATCAGTTTTTAGCCGCCCCTTGTTGCAGGCACCGGGACAAGACTGAATGACTTTCACTTCAGAACCGCAGAAATTATCAGCTGATCGGGAAACACAGATCGTTAAATCGTTCACTCCCGCCATTCAC
>LQRL01077381.1:1010-18452 GCA_001703475.1 Hydroides elegans | reverse complement strand
TCCCCCCCCCCCCCCCATACACATCGATTGTCGAATAATCTAACACCCAATAAAACCGGCGTTTGTGTTTGGGTGCGACGGACAAGTGCAAAAAGGTTAAAAGCCGAGGTTATCCGAAATCCATATCTTGTCCGACGACACATCGAAGGAAAAAGTCAATCCGACATAAAACCCGGCATTTTTTTTTTCTGCAATGGATATGGTCGGAGCGGGGAAGGATTATCGATACATAGTAACGATCGCTTAATTGGCGGTGGTGCGCGTTAATAAAACAAAGGCGGCACAAAAAAATCAGTGTAGCCACTTCTTATGCTGAGATCAATCGAACCGAATCGGAATCGATCTATCCGAAGGTCAAGTTTATGTTTGTAAACAAATTATCCATTCGCGGATGAGGGGAACTTACACTATAAATATGGGGTGAGCGATTGAAGAAAATCGGGGTTGGATGGAATTTTGACATTAGCAGGGTTGATCGACTCAGCTCGCGGGGGCGGGACCAGTACGTTGCGTGTGCATAAAAAAATGCTTATTTTAGCCCATATCTCCTGAGTATTCGTCATTTTAAAAAATGAGTTGATTACTGCGGCTCTTCTGTGGTGATGCGTTTGGTATAAAATAAAGTTATGCGCCTTTTGCGCTTGCTTCGGAGTCAGGGCACAACGACGTATCAAGGAGGGGCTTCGAGTGCGCACTTATAGTGTTTGCTAAACATCTCGGCTCTCGGTTTTTTTTTGTGTCGTGAACGCTGTTCAGCAACTGTGACGCAAAATTACCGCAAGCCAACACCTGCCCCTTCTCCTCCATGTTAACTGTTCCTTCATATTTCGTGTTGACATTTTCCTTGTGAACAGTTTTGGTGAGAGGCAAGAGAGGATAGCACTGAATCACGCTATAAAGGTGGACATGATTTTTTTTTACAACAAGGCTACGGAAAAGAGACACAACAGCCGAAAAATAACCAGAACACAACTGTATACAAATTAGAGGACACATTTTGGAGTTTAAATGCGTCGAACCGACAAAAATGCTGAGTGACGACGCCTGCGCTTTTTTGAACGAAGGCATCAAATGACAATAAATCAAGGTGCGACATCGCACAATTGACGCTAGATTCTAATTTGGTACGTGCACATGAATCAAAATGGAAATCCACCAACTGATGAATTCAGCAGTGTCAGCAGTACACCTGCATGAAACGCCAAATTACTAAGGCCTTGCTGAATATTCCACCTGATATCAACATATCACACCTTGCCCCGCCGCTCTGCCCTTATGAAATGTCACAAACAACCAACCCGCCGTCCGCACGATTGTCATGCAAATGTTATCAACGGACGCGCGACACCCAAACACGCGATATCTCGAGAAAAGAACACAGTTCGTTTACCAAATGTGTCTATACGGACCGACTACTATAATAGAAGATCTGAGTCTCAAGTAGGCCAGCCTAGCCTATCTTTAAGGCGACAACGATGAAATGCAATGCGCGATGAATGCTGTGATTTATGGCAACCGATTTACGATAGGAGCACTTGTACTAGGTAGCCGTGGCAGGTGCATGGATTCAAGTACCTCATAGTAGTTGTTGGGGGGTCGCCATACAAGATATATGAGAGATTGGGTACTCATAGATGAGTTTGCTTCTTTTCCAGGTACCGGCTTACGAGTAAAATATGTTGCAATAATAGCCTATAAGATTGAAGACACTAAGATTGAAATTCACTTTTAAGAAATTTTCATGCAGACGATATCCACAACCATCCAAATAAATCAAAGGGATTCCCTCTTTAGGGAGATGGGCTGGGGGTTTGGCAATGAAAAAGAAAGCGCAGATCCTCCCAAGAAGACTCGCCACATGATGTATCGTTGGAGCGCCCTTCCTCCAAAGACATACACTTGTCAACATGTCCAAAGCTAAATGGGATTGCCTCTTAACGCTTATTGCGATCGCTCTTCCTTTTTGCTCTCTCCTGTCCCCAACGCCCGTTCAGCAATCGTTCATATTATTTTTCACGAATCACCCCTGAAATAATTTGAAAAGTGAATCCCTTTGTCTCTGTGTCGTATTTGTAACCATCCAAAATCTGGTAGCTGCGGAATCGGGCTTTTAACAGCGATTGAGAGGAATGGGGGTTTGACCTCTTGGGGCGTTTGAGATCAGGAGCCTGTCGTTTGTCCTGGTCTCATTAAAGAATGAACACATAAATTGACTCCTTTTAGGATAAATAGTTGCTCATATGTTTGATAAAGTCGCTTTAGACACACGGAACCTTGTTGTACATAGGTCTTTTCTCATTGCTAATAGAACAGCAAGATATAAAGAAACATTCAAAGAGAAATAGAAGTTTCATCCAATGGAAAAAATCTGTCGACCCCGAAATGCAACAACCGTAATAAATCGTCCGTCCTTCAGTGCCCCAAAGTTCTGCTTGTCAAGTTTCTTGCAATTGCCAGAATACAAACATATTTTCTGCCATTTACGCCACGGCTCACAAATTTGCTCATTTGTGGGTGGCTGAGCATCAAAATAGGACCACAAAATTGTAGGAGGACTTCACAGGACCGTAATAAAGGTTTTATTAAAACGATATCTTCCAATTTCATGTTTGTATTCCACAGGTCTAGCCCTGAATTCGAGTCGCGATATCAGCCCCAAAAACATATTCATTACCGCTAAACGTACACTTTCCGTTGCCTGGAAGGTCACTTTGGAGAGGGAAATCGCCTTTCGATGACGCAGCCCAAACCGACACGCCCGGTAAAGCTCTGAGGAAATCAAATGAAGCCCAGATGTAAATATTTGGGGTCTTTGCCCCCTTTGCATCATGAAATCCACGGTAAAAATAGGGTTGAGTACAACGATTGTGATTGAATTCGGCCATTCAGGATACGTTCATATTTTCGGGGTGAAAACAAACGATGAAATTGGGAGATAGTCTCATAAAATTTATAGGCTGTGAAATTGAACAAAACGCAATCGGGTTTGATTTAGATTTTGGCCTACTGTGGCCTTAAACTGAATTATAAGATGACATTTGGAAAATAAATATTACACCCGGGGATAGGGTGCTGTTTAGGATAACGGCCTATTCATTTTGATTACGCAAATTGAATTGCAATATTTTTATTGCTAACCAATCCAACGAATCATAGATGAAAAGTTTCGAAAACAGGATCAGATAAAAAGAAACTTCCTCGTCCGTAAATATTTCAAGAAAATAAATTACCGATTTGAAAATGCATGGGTATGCATTTTAAGTGTAATTTATGACGATAGCCTAATCGTAAATTAATACATTGAAGATTGTCATTTATACGTAATTATACATCGGCAATTACGGCGCGTACTCTATCATCTTCAACGAATAATTACTTATCAATCCAAATCACACTTGAGGCGGTTTATGCACCGCATTAGACTCCCATTCAATTGTATCATTTGTCGTTGAAAACGCGACGAAAACCTGGATAAATCGCCAAACACTAAGTGCAATTCACTCGTTTTTTAACCTGGAGTGGCCTTAGTGATTGTTGAAACATACCGCAAGTGGGGGCTTCTTAATCAAAATTTTATATATATGACCCGAAATGTTTTTCTCAAAATTATCAAGATGAAGTGTTGAGACTCTAGACACGGAGCTATGAAATGCGAACAAAAAATGTGAATAACGCAATCTAATTTCATTTTGAAACATTTTTATTACATGCATTCAAGATTACATTGTAACATAGTGCGGGGTTACGAAATTGCATAAATGGATGATGGTGCATATTATTAAAATATTTATAAACGTACAAAACAACTAATTTGCCGCGTCTTTATGCTATGTAAACGGACACATTCAGTTATTAATGGACATGGGCTTAATTTCGAGGGAGTTTTCAAAGGGAAATTATTATGTGCCAAGGATATTTACTAAAGCCTCGGTTTATTACGCCAGCTGCCAGTTGTATTGTTTGGGCCGAGCATAGCTGTTAACTAACATTATCACTTTTCAAAACTCATTTCCAGCAAAATGCACTAAAAGTGTTCTACTTTCAAATCATGATAGAGGCACGAACCTCACAAAATTATTGTTCTCCAGAAAACGGCATACTTTAATTCAACCCCTTTTGTTTTCATATTTCTAAATTCGTTTTTAAAATTGAGAGCATATGAACCTTAGAAATGGGATGACTAATATGCCGAGTTTTACGGTGCACTCACGAATGCACACGGGGTAAAAGCTGAATAAACAGAACGACAGGTGTGTGTCAGAACAGTTTGCGTCGTTTGCCTTACATGCTCATATGTACGTTGTGGGCTCTGTGTTTGCAAACTCCTCAAACCTACACAGCGAAAGAGTAAGAGGAACAGAGAAGGGGGAAATTGTCAGCTCGGTAAGGTAAAATAAAACTCAAAGACTCGAAGAGACAATTACAGAAAGCGGTCGGGTTGGTTAGAACCCCGGTAGGGAAAAAGACGGTAAAGAGATCTCAAAAAACACATGCTGTAAATGACAGGAGGCACTTAATCCACGAATGTTATAACCAATGCTAAATATGCACACACAAAAAAACGCATAAAAACTTAAGAATACGTCATGTGCCATAAAAGAAGAGGCTATGCTGTTCGCATTTTAATTGTGTACTTCAAAAGTGCAAAAGTCAAGTTTTCAACTATGCAGTGTCATTGCGGTTTGCCAAGCCCTGGAACAAAATTGTGCAATCGGGGGTTTTTAGAACGGTAACGCAGGATCGCCGTTTTAACAATCCTAGTGTATCCATTTGAGATTCATGACGCCATAGAGGCAATAGAAACGATATGGTAAAAACGATAAACGCTGCCTTCAGTGGTTAAGAACATAGGGATTGTGACTGGAACTTAGGGGTTACATTCCTGAAGACTCAACCATTTACTTGCATGACGGAATTGCCAAAGCCGCAATACTTCAAACGGCAGCTAGATGACGTTGCTCATAGCCGCCTTAATCAGTAGGGCTCCCGAACTAATTACATTGTCACACAAGCACAATAACCAAAAATCCCCTTCAACATAATTATTTCATAATTAACAGGGCCGCTAGCTTAATTAAGGCTAAAGCTGTAAATTAACCTCGTATGTCGTCCTACCGCACCCGAGAACTGTGGGCTTAACGAACAGGGGGTCCGGAGTAGCGGGTCCAACTTTGAAGTCTACAAGTCCAATATGTCTCTTGCACCGAAAACCTCGCTAAATGACCGATCATGTTGGATGGTATCGGTAAAGGCATTAGTCGGCCGAACAGATTCTATTAATTAGTGAGTGTAAGAGTGGGCGAAATTAGGAGAAAATGTCAGAAAAATCTCCAAAAATGAGCTTATGAGCTGGAATTTATCCATATCATAATTACTGGAAGTAATGTGTTGAATTAAAAGAATAAAAGACAGAGAAAATATTTAGATGTCCACAGAATATACGCCAGAGTAACGCAAAATAATATGTGGCATATGGTTAAGCATTCCGTAGGAGTCGGTTATAATTCCAAGGCGCTCTCTTGCCATAATATTTCCGAGGAGGCAGCATGCACTTATAACACTACCGCTACCCGAGTTTCTATGTAGCTTTCATAATTGAAAAGCTTCCGGGGGAGAAAATCTAATGATTTATTCACGAAGACTCCTTTTCTCCCGGCCAAATAATACACGCACCAACGCTCGGTACATCTCGACCCCGTGGCTTTCATCAACGCTTGTGTTTGTATCGAGGCGGAAAAAATACGTCGCGTATTCTGTTTGCTGGATTCTCATTTACGGATTCAGTTCTAAGCAAGTGCTTCAATATAAAGACTGGAATCGATCTAAACGCGTTATCTTCAAATTGAGAGCAATTCATCTTTAGCTAAAGAATAATTCCTTGCTGCTTGAATTTTACGTAAAATCACAACATATTATTTGTTGTGCTAATTCTCCATTTATCGCTCATAAAACAAGGAAACAACCACACGAATTCAGCATATCAAAAGAGACCCTTATGACGCACGAATCAACTCGTCAAATGTCAAAGGACCTGAAACCCCAAACCCTTATCCAGAACAAGAGCACAAAACACAAGACCAACGAACACAAAAAAAAATCCAACACCTTCGCACCTAGAGTACCAAGAGTGTTGCATGATCCATCGTGGGACCTGTACCAACACGTTGCCAAGACAAAGTCTAGAACCGAGCATCCGCTAGCCCGCTTCTCATCATAGAGTGAAAAGCTTCCTGATTTAGCACAAAGCGACCCCGTAAACGGAAGTGGGGCATGGCCAAAGCGGAAGGCGGGGCACTAGAGTGGAACAATGTATGGCACACCAAGGTCTGGTGCACGGTGGCAAAAGAATGGACAAACAACAAGCAAGGGCGACGAAGATTCTAGAAATACTGTGTAGAAAGGTTGAAAGGCGGGGACCAAGGTTCAAATGCTGTAATGCGACACCTGTACATGGAAAAGCAATTCAAATATGCCAGATTCCCTTCGTATTCCGATTCTCTTTGGCTCCCTGATATATTGCACAAGGAACTTTGGTTGATTTTGTATAACTTAAAATTGTTTCCATTTTTTTAATTGCGTTTTACTCATTGCAACATAAGCGCGCCCCATTTACTCACGCACTCACTCCCCGTGGCCTGCCAGCGGGGTGGGAGAAAGGTGAAAGCTGTGCCAAACAGATTGCTCGATTGCATTCATTTAGCTTGGGCGACACCGAAATTATGCGTGTAGATTGCAATAAAGCGGACACTTTTTTGTGTTTAAATGAGAAGGGCTTGTAACGAAGGTCGTTGGTGGGTTCTTGCAATATGAGTTGTTATAAACATCATAACGGGCTGAGTAATGTGGAAGTTGGGGGTGGGAGTTGAGAACAAAAGAGCCCACCATGGTATGCGGCCTAAACGCGTTTATTAATCGTGTGAGTAATGTCATTAAATCGGTGGCCAAGAATGTAATAGTCTCTTTAATTGCTTTTATTCACTGAGATTATTGTTTTTATCGGCTGCTACAATGACAAAATATAGCAAATGTGCAATTATGATTGTGGCTAAAAATCATGTCTCTTTGCTTCGAGCGAAAAGCATAATCAAAACAGGTTCCCTGCGGGATCACAAATTTATTTTCTGTTGACCAAATACTCAGAAGAATGTATCAAATTGTAAATGCACGTAGAAAACTTGACAAGGCCTATCCAGATATATCAGCTTACAAGGACAAACGACACAACGAACAAAAACAAAATTGCATTGCGATACCAAGTTTGTCTAACGTGATCGAGAACGCCAGAAAAAAAGAGGTACACGGTTCATGTGAACATAGGGTAGAGGACGGAGAGGGTTGGGCGGACAGAGGGGGTAGTGTCTCTAGTTGGGAGGGTGGCCATGTGACGCTGCGGAATAAGGGGGTGCGCGACCCAATGAGAGAAAACAAGATAGATGGGTGACGAAATATGATGAATGGCTGATTATTAAAGATTGCCCCCTCCACTCGGCAAAGGCAATGGGGGAAACTCAAGTCTCCTTCGCTAATTTAGCTTGCCTTCTTTTTGGCTTAAAACGAAGACCAACAGCAATTTGTAGCGAGTTAACGACGTGGCATAAGCGGCCCAAGTGCTCCGTCCTCCTTAGATTGCTACATAAGCGACGACGCCAAATTTCTCTGCCAATATTCTGGCTCTTTATTGGGCGATTTTCATAAGTTAAACGCTACTTAAGCCCCGCGTCATCATAGGAGGGGGATATGGCATTAGCTGAAATGGAGGAAACTGGAGACTAGAGTGACATCATGGAAGAGACCCATAGAAGCATCGCTTAATCCGTAAATTATGTCATCAATCAACGAATATTATATTCGATATGCCTTTCAAGAAAATGAAAAATATAACCGATATCCCGAAATCATTTCATAATTTATAAATCCATAACAGCAACATAACAACCACATTATGTCTCTACAAAAAGAGAAAAGTACCAAAAATCTCCCCAAAAACAAATCAGACCAAAACCAATTCTAAAGATTCACCCAATTCGAGTCACGTGTCCACTAAACGGTCTCGGTCGGAATTCTCGGCACCAACCAAATCCGAAACAGCGACCGTCTACGAAACTAGAACGTGCCGTACACAGCCAAATATATGAGGCGATAGCAAACGGGGGTGCAACAAGGGGTGTGAGAGTTGAGGGGTGGGGTTTGTGACGGTGAGATAACAAAACAGTCCCTTTGTGTGCCAGTGCCATTTAATAATTCATTCAATCCCACCTGTTACGCGATATTTTGGAAAGGTAGTCCCTATTGCATCGAACAAGGGGCTGTGTTCCGTGATTTTCATTTGTTGTTGTTGTTATTCCGAGAAGAGCGATGTATATACAAAAGCCACCATTGTGTTATAGACCTATGTGATATCATGGTCATTATACCTAGTACTCGTCACAGCCCTCATAAATGCAATGACGATTCAATCACATTGCCAACACAATCACAACCCTCTATTCGTTTTATTTTTAGCTACCCTTACATGTAAATATAGGTGCTTCTATGTATAAAAGCGAAACTTTTACATTTGCAGCCGCCGATATCCAACACCAATCTCACCAACGGTACTCAACGCCCCCCTTGTAGGGTGGACGTTTTTGGTGACAGGCTACAATTTGCTACAGTCACCACGGCCTCACAGATTACAGGGGAGCTCTGCTATTCTCGTGATTTGTTGGCATTTTTCTATGTGCTGAAGTTGATTCCATAGCACCGCGTCTATCGTCGCTTATAACAACCAGAGAAAATGGTCACACTTGACCAAAACACAGGGGGCGGCCGTTAAAGGAGGGTGGGGGCAGTGGTTGAAATGTTACATGTCCAAGATAATGAAACTTGAGAACACGTTTGAAACAAAGAGGTCATGCGTGTGCATGGTTCATACAAAACAAGACCAAAAAGAAAATATTAGCTTGAAATATGAATGACTTGATATTGGCAATCCAAGTCGCAACATGTCACTTAGAAAAATGAAGAAAATTAATGTCACGGGTAATTCCCCGTTAGCCAGATACTGATCAGTAAAAACACACTTTTTAAAGTGATTGAACATGTCAAGTAAACCAACTTTTTGAATATTATCAGGTAGAAAAGCTCAAAGTACAAGCTATTCAATGAGCCAGTATTTTTACTTCCTCCTCAAACCTAACAACGTCGAGAACTAGAGAGAAAGAAAACATAAACAGGTCTCATGTTTTTGCTAGATAACAGGTCACCAGTATATGACGAAACATGTAAAATTGTCGTGAAAAAAATATATGTTCCACCTACGGATCAAGTGGGTCCCGGATCCTGGTAGGTGAAGCTCGGTTGTTATTTGTTCAACTTGTTTTTTTTTCGAAACAAAAGAACATTAAGCATTTGTTTAGAACAATATTGCTTTGCATGGCACATAAATCGTTGTGATTCCAATTTGTTCCAATCGAATAGACCAAGTTCACAGTTAACGTCAACCTATTCCAAATGACCTCAGTAAATAACATTTTATTTCGCGATTGAACGAAAAAAAATCGCATTATTTGCATCGTTTAGCTGTGATCCTCATTAAGTATGGCTACCAGCGCAACAAAAAAAACATTGGTGTTGCAAGACCAGCGAAGGGACAGCAGCTGCACGATAAGCGGGCGCTCGGAGCGTTATCTGCTTCCGTGTGGCTCACAAAAACCAGCTCCACCCTGCTGACGCCCCGGTAATGTAGGTTGAAATAAAAACGGCAACCGCACACAAGTTTACGTGTCGTGCTTTTCGTATCGGGCATGCGTAGAAGAATGGCGAAGTAAGATATATGTATGAACTATCACTCCAATCACTCCACATTTTTTGGGGGAGTGTAGCTGAACCAATGGCATCAAATCAATGTAGGTTTTTAGAATGCAAAAATAGCGGTGAAAAAATGCATGTTGTCGAGTTTTGTAAAGGACAGTCATTCAAATGGGTGATCCTACATAGGAGTGGACGCCAAATTAAAGAAAAGCCAAAACGCTCCTTGCTAAAAATAAATCTGCAGAGTCACACGAACAAAAGACAACGACCTAGACACTTTATGCATGCTTGCTTAAATGTAAGCTGATAATAATATGCGCCACAGAGGACAAGTTAAAACAGGAACGGCAAAAATGCAATAAGGCTTTAAGATATGAAATGAGCTTTGTAAGATCCAAAGCCTATTTTAAGTGGTGTTATTTGCTCTTTTTGCGCTACCTGCATGACAAATTATGACTCCAAGTTGATAAATCGGCTTTTGATTAAATGTAGAGTTTGCGAGACTATTTGCGAACTTGAGAATTATGCATATGCTCGTAGAACTACATGTTCTTTCTCATTATGTAGAGAATTCACACAAACAAGTTAGGTCTGTATGTAAAAAAAAATCAAATGCTATCAACATCAGGAAAGCTTGGTCCTAAAAACTTTTTCAGCCAAAAATAAATGTATGCTTTTGAAGGACTTTTTCGAAAATCTTTTAAGTATTATTCATTAACTGTCCCTCGTAAACTCAACACATTATCAGTTTAACACCTCCCCTTTTTGAAGGTTTTTGTCAAGCAAAATTGGGTCAACCGACCAAGATCATGTTTCACGTGCGCGATTAGGCTTAAAACGAAAGTAAACTTGTTTTAAAATTACATAGAAAATGGTGTCTATTCGCGTCATATTTCAATGACACTTCAACCCCTCTTTTCTCAAAACACCGCCATTTAAATCGCTTACAGCATTTGTGTCTTTGTCATCTTTAGGGGTTTTCAACAGGTAAAGACAAGCCACGAATAATCACGCCGTGGTTTTAAGGAGTGAAAAAGTAAAATGATGCGCACGGCAGAAGTCAATATGCCAATCAATTTTTGACAGCTTTTTCATCAGCCGCCGCCAAAAACGAAACCGATACTGGGGTTGTTGAACGCCACTGCCGAAAAACCACAACAACAGAACACAAGAAGTCGATAATTTCGTGTACTACGTGTGTAGTAGAATGGGTGTTGAAATGTAGAAGGGCAAATCCCCGCGATGCCTTTTGGTGGTCTTTTTGTTTCCCTCTCAATGAACCGATTGATTACCGATATCTATGTCCATATTCCAAGTCAACTTACAAGAGTTCGATCGCTTTATAGGGGTCGGTCGTCGCGGCCATTTTGTGAACTGAACCACCCCGTCGCTAACTTGGACCTTGAGACAAACGATCATCTTTTATTCTTTTATCGACCTAAAACACCGGTGTTGTTCTTTTTATCGAACAATAGCATGTCAATGGGTGGGAGAAAATTGGGCATGATGAAATTAGATAGGAAATCGTTATCGGTTTAACATAGTGACCTGATTTTTTGCGTTGTGTATGAGCAGACTGACTTATTGACCAAAACAAAGCTTTTGTTTACAGTCTGTCACTCACTCAAGTTGCGGTCGATTCACCAACAATGTCTTCTGAGGTAAGGCCAGTAAAGCATTAAGCCAAGAAGGGACAGGGCCGCAACACCGTTTCAGTAAAGTATTTGTAGAGTTGAAACAAAAGCGTTGACGAAACTAGAAGTTCAGAGCATAACCCGTAACCTCTTCACAAGAAACATGTTCGCTGAGCACAACAAGCCCGACCATCGATACAAGAGAAGAGCCAGAACCACCAGCCACCACAAAGAATGACACAACTCCCACCCTTCTCATAATACCATGTCATTACGGGGTATAGGGGCTTTTGACGCCACAGTGGGGCACACAAATTGAATTCTCTGTCAGCTATGAATTTCATCGTCCCCAGAGTCAGTTGTCTCCCAATTATGTGGAAATATATAGCTACAAATGTTGTTACAAAAACGGGCGGGTGGAGTAACATATTTCATGAATGGAAAGAAGGCTTGGTTCGTGATTTGTGCGTCCACGCTTACCACTCGCAGCCCCAACGGAATTCCCCCCTTTTGGAATGGCACAACTATGTTCCATTACCCTGCAGTCCTACGCGCCCATCGCCTCGGTCCTAGCGCCAAATGGCAGCTAACTAACGCTTTTAAGCTGAAAGCGCCTCGATGGATGATATACTTAGGACGATGAGTCTATGTTTGAAGAGCAAAGATATGAACGTATGAAACCATGAGTTGAGAACGAAAATTATGATTTCTGCAAGCCTTTCTTCTGTAAATTTCTCCTTTATTTTCAATATCAAAACTTGTAATTGCTTTAACTGCATCTAGCTATTAAAACGGGCCGTGCATAGACAATGGGCGCATATTCCCCCTACAGCTGTTACCACGGCCCCTCGGTGTTTTAAGCGTCATTTACCACAGTTGTGTTTCTACCTTTATGAATTGCTGATCACTGCAGTTGTCTATTCCTTTACTTCCCGGTTTTGAGCATAACGGAACCGACAACAAAGCTGTGCATACACAACGGTGCTGAATGATTTTAATTAAAACGAGGAGAAATCAGAATCTGAATGCGACACAAAAAGCTTGAAAAGAAAACGCCTGAATAAATCAAAAGAAACAAAAGGCCGTGAAGACTCGTGAGAATAATCTTTATACAAAATAATTCTCGGTTGAGTTATATTCAGGGCATTTCAAAAATGACGACTTTTCTATTTCGATTTGGAAACGACATCAAAGAAATGCTTTGAAAAATCACAGAAAAGAAACAAGAAAAGAATGATAGAACAAGCAAATTGCGAAAAAAAGTACGCCTGGTTCCCATCAAGACTTGGGCACCACTCGCCCTGGCCAATAAATAGCCTCACCAGTCCCCTTATCATTTTAATATATCAAGCGGTTATGGGGGCATCCACACAATTTCCACAAGCCAACCCCAAAGCCCTATAACTACGTTTGCGCTCGCAACGTAATAAAAATGGAAATTATTTCTCGACAGCATTCAATCCTGTTGATATTAGGCAGGAATTTGCACAAATGCTTTTTTTTTTTAGCTTTCTTTGCTCGGAGGGTTATGCGTCATCCTTAAAGAGGGGGAAAATGACTGTTATGATGTTCCGTTCCGTCTGAAGCAGGATATATATCAGCGGCTCTTTTGCTATTTTGTCCACAGCAAGGAATATTATTCTTTAAAATTAACACAACAAAACGAAGGGCTACAACCCTCTACTCACAAAAAAGCAAAACTCGTCTTTGAGACACAGATAAAAAATAAAGATAATATATGAGAGAGTCTGTATTAGACACACAGAAACAAAACAAAAACTTATAATAAAGCAAAACTCTAGACTGAGTAACAGACAGAGTTACATTACTCAATCCAAATCTCTTCTTTATTCAATTAAGGCGCAGTCGTTAAGTTACTTTCTCGCTTTATACATCATGATACTCGCGAAGTTACTACATTGTATATAGATGATATTTGATTACTGGAAAAGCATAAGAACGCATAAGTTGTAACCAAACAAGCTACTCAAGGACAATTAAAAACATCTTTGCATCTCAAATCCTTACCCCAAAAACAGTACCGTTTTTCTCATTAAGCAAGTAGCGCCCTTTTCTAACAAGATAGTCACCCCTTAGCCGCCGCCGCTTAGCGCAGAGGGGACACAATACGAGGCAAGGGTTCCTCCCTCCATCCCGAAAGCAACTGGAATACATTTCCAGTGCTGATTTCGCTATCCATCACTGTGCCAGAGGACTGTGGCTAAAGGGATGGAGGCAGTGAGAAAGCACAAGGGATAGCGCGAGTGTACGAGAGGTTAATAGACCTAGAACACACACCGCAAAGCGAAGAACAAAATAAGTGTAAGGCATTTAAGCGGCGAGTTTACTTGCGGCATTTTCCTCTGAAAAAAAAAAACTTGTAGAGCACACCAAACCTGTAACTGAAATGGTTTGACAAGTCTTCCTGCAACTTCATAATTGTCTTTTCACAGTTGCCACTGCTTAAGCGGCGCTCCTTCCATAAGTCATATCTTATGCGCCCTTTTCTTGTATGGGACCGCCGCCGCCGCCGCGTGATTATGACAACTATAAATGGGCATTATGTAGCCGCTTGCAAGGAGAGTCGGAGTTGGGCTGGGGGCCAGAGGGCGTGAGGAGAAAAGGGAAGGGAAACCACGTGGCAACAGCAGGCGCCCATAGCAACGGTTGCTATCCTCGGCGCGTTGCCACAACAAAAGTCGGAAAAGAGGTATAAGAGGAGAATGCACGCAATGGTGCCAGATAAATCCCCGGTTTAACAGCGAGCTGTGTATGGTTCAACGCCATACAGAATTCCAATTATGACAAAGAAAGATATATTATTATTTAAACAAATAATTTACATAACCTGATTACATGCTTTTTTACATTGCGAAATCGCAACATGTTGCAACGTCACTGTCATAAATAAATACTATGCTATTTATAGCACTTTATATAGTATGGCGTTTATATTGCGCAATATCTTATTCAGGGCATTAGTTATCAAAATTAGAATAATTTTATCATGTGTGGAGTTTTGCTTTCGCCAAAAAAAAACAGTAGAGTCTACAGGAATTTTATTTTTTTCTTCATTAGCCATACTGACATATAACGACGGTATTCCAAACGATCACACCAAGGCTTCCAAAAAAAGCTGCAAACCCACAAAACTCCCGAAAAAGCCCAGCACAAAGATAAGCGGTGGCACCAGTCCGCATCAGCGCTGTGACGGCGATGCCGTGCGTAATTTGTGTAAATTAATTAGTATAAATCCGCGAAACAAATACGGAGCGACAAGGGGTTGCGGCGATGGTGGTGGTAGCGGGCTTTTGCCTTGGATAATGATGACGACGGATTAACTGAGGATGGAGGGGATAGCTCTTGGCGTGTGCTTCGCAGCATTTATGCAGTTTTAGAGAGTGTGGTGCAGGGGTTTGCATTTTTTGGATACATGTATGTCCTAAATTATTTACGCATTCATGATACAAATAAAAGACAATTTTGAAATGGCACTTTTTCTGTGAACAAAAACATACGTGTCAGCGCATATGGGGTACAACAAAGCGTATGTACCAAAAATATATATGCAGAGTATTATCAGTATAATACAGACCCCATCGCCCATATGAATGGGGGAGTACCGCAGCAATATTGTGGGGTTCTCACATCTGCGTTGGCCAAATGGGGCTTAAGTTGATGATGGCATCTGGCCATTATTTGCCGAGTCGTAATCATCTTGATTTGGGAGGCTAGCATGTTCAAGACGATCACAACAAACCAGCAATTATGTCATTCAATTTGTTAATACTCCTCAAACTGATGGCATTTTGGTCGGCGTGTACTCATGTGTTTGCTAAGTCTTTTTGACATCTTTTCATAAGGCATGCTGAGAAAGACAAGCGACAAACAAATGTATGCCAAATATGCTCAATGTATTAACAGCTAAATAATTAAGCAAGTAAGAGAGTTTATAATTGATATTTCAGTGAAAAAGTTTGCCAAAAAAAACACCATAATTGTTCTTAACACATTCAAACACTGCGAATATAGCAAAGAAAATTGAAGATATTAAGAACCACAAACTAAACAGTGAATAGCAGGAAAATGTTCATTTAATTTAACAAACCATTTTTCATGCTGTATGGTGCACCAGATTGCCTTCAAATCTCGCTCACACGCAAGTTACAGTTATAATTTCTCTATCAAAGGGGCCCTGTTGCTGCCTTGTGTTGCACCGCAGTTATAATACGAAGCCACGGCGGCTGAATAATTAATGGTGTATTTCCACATAATGCACAGGTATCAGGGAAATGCGGAGACAGCTTGTAGCAGAAGGAATTTCTCAAAGATTCATGCTACTTTCACTTTATTCGCACTTAGCGCAAGAAAATATTCGATGGTTTTCATAAAAAGAAAACATATTTATCTGTAATGTATATTTTTCAATCATATCGAATTTTAACGATAAAAATATAAATTCCTCAATAAAATTATTAAGTGAAAGTTGCTATTCAAACCAAAATTAAATCTGTTTTAGAAATTGTAAATTTTTTATCGTGGCAAATATGGAAATCCTACTTTGGCACACGTGAATATCACCTTTCAGTGACATTGGGAACACCTCTTCTACAAGTCTGAGCAGCTCAGGAATAAAATCATGAGACGAGCTCTGAGTTCTGCTCTCCACCACAAATGCTAACGTCAAGGAGCGACGGCGAAAAAAAGAGGGGGCTGCCGCGTGTGTAAGTTAACAAGAAAGGCATCAGGAAGCTACACACATGAACATGTGCTGCTACCGAATTTGGACTTTGCATGACAAGTCCTTTTTGTTGCAATCAAGCGAGCTGCAAGCCCATGTTTTTACAGGTTCACACGAGAAAGCACAACCTTTGTCCAAAACCTTTTTGCTAGTTTTCTTGCTAGAGAACATCAACTCATTTATATCATACAACGGACAACTCAATTTCCTTAATATAATGCGTTTTCTAAAACTATTCGCGAGTCTAAAAATTGTGATTATTTGCACTAAGAAACAACATTTATTTTATCTTGTCACACATAAGCGTCTAAGTTCCATTTGATTTATAAAATTGATGTACAGTCACTATCGCTTCGTTTTTCTTCTTATCAAATCTATATCCTTGAAAAGAATTTTTCGAAAAAAAATATATATATAAAGTAATATTTAAGAAAATTAGAGTCATATCAACTAAAACCAAAATTTTGAATCAGCTGGAAAGCGGACAACAAACTAGCAAGGTATCGATACAAGCAGACAAGATTATCGATACGGAGGCACTTGACCGGAATCCAAACTCGATTTGATCCATTGATCATGCACCTAAGAGTCGATATATGTCCCCAAGAAAATTCGATTCCTGATTACCCACACCAAAAAATCTGTGAATCAGCTTTATGACTTCAATTGGGGTTTTGTCGCACAAAAAATAAAATAAAAATTGTATGTTGTTCAGTGACAGACACAAATATCAAATAGAAGAACGAATTTTAAAAAAAAAAACTGAAAAAAGTAATCAAATAAATATGCTGGCAAATAATAATTCGCGCAATGTCGTATGGATTTGTGTGAGTATAAAAGGGCATAAAATATGAGATGATAAACGCTTACGTAGTCCGTACCAGGTTTTATTATTCACTAGTCTTCTATTTATATTAGGTGTTTGAGCTCATGGTCTTAATGTGTATGTCATAGCGCATTTATTTTACTAAGAGATTATCTTGCTTAAACTTGATCATACATGCATTTTGAGTGAATAGATCACCCTGATCCAAATTGTAAAGAGTGTCTAGAAACTTGAACAAAACAAGTGTGGTCATGAAGACAAATACCTTACATAGCGTTGCTTTATATGTTACGAAATTGGAAATCTATAATTTGTGTATGTGTTATTGAACAAATATTATATGGTTTCACTATCCCTTTTATTTAATGGGTTAATAACTACCATGCGTGTTAATACAGACAAACTGTTATTTATTATGTGTTATGATTAAGAAAATTATAAACTTATAT
>LQRL01077377.1:15898-27729 GCA_001703475.1 Hydroides elegans | reverse complement strand
TGGCTTTACAGCTGATTCTTATGTAATTAGTATAATTCAACTTTAACCAACAGTCTTGTATAGTTTAATATTTCGGTATGTCAACAGTATATTTATTGTTGTGTGACTTTATGATAATTTGTTAAATTGTAAATATGAAAACAAAAATGTCAGTGGATGAATTCTCCATTGTTGATCTTTCAACTGTATATGTAAAGCAAATAAAATCATAAGAACATACATGTGTATGTTTCAATGATATTTATTAAAAATTATAAACATATATATGAATATCAATCTAATTTGTTGATATGTACTATACACCGGTAATTAGTCATTATTTTGCTGTTAAACACTAAAAATAAATTGCAATTTGTTGTACATATCGAAGCAAATAAATACATGAATTATTTATGCAAAACTGAATCTCGAGGACAGTTGTGCTCGAATAAGCATATGAATATCATCAATTCAAATCCATAGAAAAAATGACAGAAGCTCTTATTTCTTTCAAAGTTCCCCTCGGAAAATTAACAATGTGTTTAACGCATACTATAACTATGGAATACGCAAAGGATTATTGTAGTAATACACGACGAATAAAGTCATATCCATATTGTTTAATTCATAACAAAAACAATGTCCATTTGCCAGGATTTATTTCTCATGTCTTCTTTAATCAGAGTATATAAGCAACACTTTCCTAATTGTCTAAATCTGACTGTGAGAGGTGACGGCGATACTAACATGTTTATCAGAGAATCCCTTATTGATATATCCAAGTCCCGATGATCGGTTTCCCTTTCGTTCGGCCTGTATTTGAAGCTCATTCTGAAAGGTAAATGATAAATAATTCAAAGGTCCCGTGCATAAATTTACTATTTTTTGTTTGGAAGTTTTAAGAATATCAAACGAGTCATGTGACTAGCACGAAAAGTAGCATACACTTTGTGAGTTAAAACTGGTTTACGGATACGTATAATTTATTTGACTATGAGATATGTCTGTACTGATGAGTACCATCAAATGCAATTTAAAACAAAACATTTATTGATAATATATTGGAATATCAAATCTTACAATATATGTCTCTTCCTTTCGCTTCATTTCACGTCTTCGTTTATAAGGCTGAAAACAATATTTTCATATGAATATTTCAATATCACGAATAAATAAACGTTATTTATGCAACATTAAGTCAATTATTTCGGCAACCTCTTGCGACCTCATTTATTACACCCAATATGTTTCTAATGAAGCTTTATTATGACATTTTGGAATAAGTATATATTAATTGAACACTTGGTTAAATATTTAAATTTATGTTCAAAGTAAAAATTGGTCATATGATAAAGTATTTTTTAATGATCCTTCCCAAATTCATACAACAAAAATAATTCAACAAACGTCTCGTTAAAACTTACATTTCTCCAGATGAATGACACGAATATAATATTGAAGAGCAGATACCCGGATCCAAAGATACAAAGGGCAACTCGATCTGACCAAAGGATCCCGGTTTCTTGCTTAATCGGGATCGTTGAGACAATGCCATGCCAAATGCATAGAACACCAAGGGTGGAGAGGGTGGCCAACACGTAGCGGTCCTTCAGAAATAAAATATAACGAAATGTTTTGTGTTATCATACGGAAAGATGGACTTAATCAAGATGTTGTATAAGTTAACATCGGGAAAATGGAAAATTTGCTAATACAAAGCGACATGGAGCAAAGTCGCAAAATATCGTTTATTCTAGAATGGATGTTTCCAAAATTGATTGTATTCGCGAAAATTGCGATTGTTAATTTTTACTTGAATATTTATAGTGAACGGGGAAATTATTATGTTTGAATTGATGAGGCATAGAACGTCTAGAAAGTCTTTGATATCATTTTGCTCATAATGCAACGAACATATTTTGTCATAATTAATTTGACTTTGAACCTCAGATCCGAACCCCTCCGAATACAAACGTACCAAATAGGAAAGAAAAGATACCTTGGCATGAACTCACCAAATAGGAAAGGTAAGATATCTTGGGCAGCGTCTGGTTGACAACGAACTTGTAGGCCACAGTGGTGAGTACGAGAGTAAAGGTAAGCTGGAGGCGGTTCTGAGGCAGCTGGCTGTCGACGGAGAAGGTGATGAATGACAAGCAACAGATCAGAAACTGAAATGCGAAAGATAAAGAAAACATCTATCATATTCAAAAAGGGATTAGAAACATTGGAATGACAATTTCCATTATATTCTACTAATAAGAGACAATGGAATAATTACCTATATCACAATGATATTACTAGATAGAGTGATATACATATATCTCCTGTCTCAAACCAAACGCTAAACTATCAATTTAAAATAATAATAGTTATTGTTATAATTGGTTGTAGACAGATGTTATAAATTTTTATAATTTCAGATGTAGATATTTTGAAAATACATAACGACGATTTCAAATAAGAAATTTCACTTTTTTTTATGTCCAAAGATCACGGACATCATGAAACCAATATTTAACTTACTGTGATTGAAAACGAGTTCCACAAAAAGTAGTGCGGGCGCCTGGCAGAGCGACATCTGACGGTCAACGCAGACCGCATCACCGTCGGATCAGCCTGGTCCTTCATTTGAGCGGTTTTCAAGGACTCGGTGTACTTGTACAGGTACCTATACATGTATGTATGTGAAGGAAATATACATTTTTTTTGCCTATTTTCATTATTCTAATAAGGTTCATTCATATATCATAACTCTTTTTTGTATCTTTTTTTTCGATCAATTTCTTCGATAGCATGATCTACACGCATATTTTCTGTTTACTTGTTTAGATTATAGGTACATTATATCTTATTTGTTAAATGTCATATTTAACCAAAAGGTTGAAAATTAATCATGTTTTGTTCTTTGCTTCTATTGTAATGAACTAGGTACAAGGTTGAGTATGTCCTCACCATTCCTGTTCATCGATGAAGGACTGCTTGTAGATTTTATGCAGTTCTTTCGGATCATCAATTATTTCCACTTCTTCACTCGATTTCTCAGACATGATCGTCACAGATAAATCCTGTCAATCAACAACCTTCGATAATCATAATTAAACTTATTTGAAGTTTAAGGCTGAGCAATAATAAAATTATGGACGATTTCGAAACCCTATATTGCATTTTTTCGTTTGTACTCAACAAAGTCAAACTCAGAAACCTTGGTTATATTTTCAAAGAATCATACATGGATTGCTGTAATAGTAAGGTTAATTATGCTTATAATTTGAATGTACATTCTACCTGTTATCACAAATAATATAAATATCTAAATGACAATGTATGTTAACCTGAATATCAAACGGGAAATCCCAGAGCTCCATATTCTCCAGAAATAACCCCTTGACCCTACGTCTTTCCGTGACGTATGCGTGACCTTGAGGCGTATACTCCACAATAATCGATGACGTCAGCTTCGGATCACCAATCACGTTATCGATGTAGATGAGGGGATTCCAGAACTCACTGAGATCAAGATCTTTCTCGATTGGCTTCAGAAGAAATATTGAATTTTATGGCAATCAAATCATTGAAGTGTGATGAAAATTGTTAGTATTTTGATATGTTAAAAGAAAAACGTGTTAATATGTCATTACATGTACGTGTATTCGCAATTAAGCCTCTTTAACCCCATCGTTTTATTATTTGTGGCGAAATGTTTTGTGTACAAAATATGTCGATCAAAATATTGTGGTCTATCTCTGAAAGTCACTTATACGTGGTAAATATTTCATATGCAAGAGAAATGTATGAAAACAGTCATTATTTTTTCATACAAATATTATTATCAAAATGATGGTACATGATTAATATCGCAATGATGCCTTGATGAGCACAACATACATAATGATGCTTACACAACCATTGTTTTTTTTAGGACCAAGATGTGAACTGTGTAATAATTTTAATAAACATAAGACAAAAAGAATGCATAATCAAATGCAAGCAAATATAAGCAAACTTTTTTTTTTCAATTATAAGCAAACATAAGCAATTATAAGCAAACAGAAGCAAAACATAAGCAAATATATAAGCAAACCTACATAATGCTGTTCCCCTTGTACGTCCAAGTCCGGTTCCCGCCATTGTGATTTGAGAAGTACGTCAGCTTCGAAACATTCCTTCAACGTGTTGATCTCCCCGACCTTCAGAAAGGTCACGTGTACGTTGACCTTCCTCTGTGAAAGTATGCAGAATGAACTAATTTAAACCACTGGTAATTGTTTAATAGTGTAAGTTGTTGATATGATATTTAAAAAGACGGACATTTTTTCTCAAACTTTGCACCACATAAAACATATTCCTTTTGAGACGTACCCCTTCTTGTTCGCGATAAATTATTCAATCATTTAACAAAAATGATTTTAGCAGCATTCAGTGTTGTCTTATACTCTTGGTTTTCATGGTCCGCTCTACATGTATCACATGCGCCAATATAATTTGTACTATGCAGGATGATTATAAAAAATGTCTTACCTTTTCGCTCATTGCCATGTGTGAAAATATCCAGATTAAGTCTTTAGAAATAAAAAAAGTGTCGATGATATTCCTATTTTTATATTGTATAAATCATTTGTTTGGTAATAAATGTATATCAACTCCAGTTTTAGTTTAATTGATAAGAGTCAAAGGTGAAAATATAAACATCAACTACGTGCGTTATAATTTTGAGATATGCAAAATGTACACAACGGATGAAACGATGCCAAAAACGACGCCTTTTTAGTTACTACAGTTTCTCGTATCAGAAGTCATGACTTTTGAAGGGTTTCGTGCATAAAGGTGCTAGGCCCGTTCTTAGGCGCGTTTTACAAAAAAATAATGGCTAAGAACATCAAAAAATAGTTTATCATATAGCGAATACTTTCTGAATTTATTTACAGAAATATTGCCTATTATTGATATACATGTAAACGTTCCATTTTGAAATTTGCTTCGGGTAATGCTTCTTGTGACGTTTTTCGATTTCCGTACAAATAAATGTTTTATTATTGAGTTACCATCTAATTTATGCACGGAACTTCTCAATAGTTAAAACTCAATTTGAAATAATGCGTTGCAATAATTGTTTTTTGTTGAATTTTACAATGAATGCGCTGGGACAATATAATTAAACTTTCGAATGAATTAAATAACATCAAAACATTAATTGATGTGTAATGTGTCGAAATAGGACAATTAACTGGCAAATTAGGAACTATGAAATGCTGATGTTTATTTTCTAATTGATTAATTAAGATGTTTAAGATTTAAGGATCACTAACTGTACTTTATAACATTATTTGCATCATCATAAACCTGGATAAAAACCACGAGTTTTGTGTTAAGTAAATAGAGTAGAACATTGTATAAAAAGGGTTGGTACAATGTCCCATCATTAATTGTCCTTTTATTATACGATATGTCAATCCGATATAATTATCATTCGGACACTTCCATTACCAGAATTATCAAAATCAGTACGGCGTCATATTTTTATGTTTATTGTATGTATTCATAGGTTTCTTTTCATAAACAGGTGCTAATAAAGGCATTATCTTGTATTTGGATATTATAGCATTCACTTAAACAATATCTAAGTCGATATTTTTAAGAATAAAGATAAAATGATGTTATTGTTCTAAAATACAAAAAAGTTCTAAAAATAAGGCCTTGATTATATTAAACCATGCGAGTTACAACCGAGATTGTCGCTGTTGTTTGTATGATTTTCAAATGGCAGGGAACAATAATCATGCCCCTATATAAGATGTTAGATAATCAAAACCGAAGTTGGACATGGCATAGATAAAACATGCTTTGTTTATAAAGAGAAAATTACTATTTATCATTTGAACCGTAATCTATGGTTCCGAATTGTCCATTTATTCATATGATCAATTAGTTTTTAATCACAGTGAATTCAGTGTTATTCATTGCTTAATTTGGCGAAAATAATACTGCTTTCAAGCTATTTAGCAGATAATTGTTTTATCGGCCAAGAATGTAGTGTTATATCATCATTAAGAATATATATTTAGTGGAAATTGAATAAACGTGATAATAAATCACGTGCATTTTTTTTATATACACTACCTTGCGATATCTAATATATCAGTAAACACAAAATTGCGAATCTCGAACAAGCCCGAGCATTTGATCATGTTGATCCATTTATTCATCAATATATAACATGTAACAAAAGAGAAAGCATTGACAAACAAAATAAATTAATAAGTAACTGTAATTGATTCATTGTTTTAGGTTTAATTCTAACAACATAAATCACCACTCGGGAAAATCGATGAGAATCCATTGTACCGGCAAAAAAAAAATAATGATAAAAAGTTTCACCGTGTTACAACTTAAGATAAAAATATTTTAATCAACTTTGATATAACAAAATTAGAATCTATTCTTGATTGAAATGAGTTTCTTTTCTTCGTTTTCACTCCAATGATAGAATACTCAGTCTCTTGTTACACAGGAACCGGATGATGTGTTATGCTGTGACGCTTATTCTTTTGCTATCGATATACATTGTACTCTCCTATCTTTGCTGCTCGTTACCATATTGCCCTGAAACGAATATTAAATACAGGTTAATAATGCGTTTCTTGTTATCTGATGAAGGAATTTGATTGCAAATAGTTTTTATCGCTATTTCATATCCCGATACATTATACATTCGCATTATATTTGGTAACGCCTACTTTATACCTATGAATGAGCCATCTTCGTTGAACCGCGGCGTATCTGCACTGATGTAGTCATCCAAACTGCCCGCATCACTCGCCAGGGGCGCCACGCTTCCGTTGACACTATCAGTCGACATATCACGCCGGGCCACGCGAATGCGGGGTGTCAGGGTGGGTGTTTTACCACTGGAAACGGATATATTCATATAATACGTATTATTACGTAATCGCTTTCATTTTAATAAAATAACCACATGCATAGATTTGCTCGATGTTTTTTGGATATAAAAAGGGAGATAACTAGTTATAGCATTTTAAATAGCAAATGCTAAATGAAACTTTTAAACATGAATCGCAAACGTGTGAGAACCCTTAGACATTTGTTAATCGAGCTTATATATGTTTATGAATAATGTTATCTTTTGGATCAATGGTCTGTTTAAAACAATTATTTATCGAAACAACACTTATACCAACTCAATTATATTCCTCACTAGTAAAATCATTAACAGCGCTGCAATATTGGAATGATTTGAAATTCAAACTATTTGCAAAAATGTGTCTTTTTATATATATTTGAGTAGTTCAAGATTATCATAGAGCAACAGGTTGAAGAAGTAAGATTTGTCATTCATTTCAAATGCCTACTAATTTAATAAAATCAGACCAATAATATGTGTTCCTACATTATTTAAAGAACATGTGTATTTCTAAACAATTTAGTGAAACGATATTTCGCATATGTAATAAAGTAAGAAACGTGAAATTTGAACAGTGATGATGCATTCTATATAAAAATTCTGACTAAGTGCTTTATTTTCATATATTTTGGTTAACGCCGCAAACGACAGTATATGAAAATAAAATAAATAACATTGTAAAATAAAAATAAAACAAATAGGCAGGTTTTAATATTATAAATCTTTTATTTAATCGGTAAACTTAATACATAATTAGGAGGTTTTACGTGAACAAAAAACATATATTGATATACATAATAAAAATGAACATCTACATGTACATGTATATGGTTAGTTATATCATATGAAAAAAAACATGAAAAATTACATGGAACTTTGCGTATATTTTAACACACAATAGAATAAAGTGTTTATTTACAAAACAGCAATTGTCCTTATCTCTTTTGTACAATTTATAAAAAGGGTTGAGACGTATCAAATATTTTGTTAATTTAAACACTTTGAAGGCGAGGGTGACAAGATAGAAGAGTCTACAACATTAAAAAGTGTGATTATATTGTTGAATGTGAAAATATGACAGGTTGTCCTTGTTTTTTTTGACAATTTTGAATACGACGCTAACTATTGATCATTTGATCGGTCATTATTTGTTGAAGAGTACTTCCGCATTTTATAGCTTCCGGTTTAAGTAACTTAAAACATATGGTAGCGATTATGCATTCAAAACCAAATTACAATGCAACCCACATTGAAAAACATTTTCAAAACATACAATAATTGCAGGAAATACAGGGTTTCAAATTAGTTGAAAAACACCTTTGAAATCATACACAATTATAAATGGGCTATCATATTGAATAAACATAATCAGCAAATAATATCATACATAAATAGAACACGAACATACAAATGTAGATGCACAAAATACAAGTATAATTGAATATACATGAAAGTGTTCTATATGATTTAAGATTACTTGAATAGCATTAATATACCGTATCCCTATCATTTTAAACGAGTTTCACAGTTACGCGGAAGGCGGCAAGGAGCGGCCGCGGCAAGGAGCGGCCGGGGCAAGGAGCGACAGCGGCAACTATACTTTTATGTTATTTATTTGACTAGCGGCAGGAGCACCGCTTGTCCTCTAAAACATTCAGTAAATGTGTCACTTCCGCTATCTGCCGCTTCCTGTGTGCACAGGCCCTTAAATCTTCGCCTCGATTAAAAAAAAAAACGAATATTTGCACCACAGTTCATATAAATAGATATATATGTTCGGTGCAAAATCACCTATGACTGTATATATAGATTGTTTTCTGAACGTCTTTGTCAGCTGTTCAATAATATAAACACAGGTGAATGAAGTTAAACATCTACATAAACTATACACAAATACGTACAAGGGTTTACATATATACATTAATAAAACATCAATCGCATAAATTACTCAGGTTGGCTAACAAATTTCAAATATACAAATATCAACAATAACTCAACATTGTATATATCAGATTCCCTAAAGTCTAAAACAACTCAATTCCGAAATGAAAACTCAAGAACTCAAAAACCTAAATAACATAACTAACAAAAACATCAATTTCAAATTTAAAAAGTCCACTGAGTACGCATGCTCAAGATGCCGTCGCCGCCATTTTCATTTTACTTGTTGCTCTGTATGGAGAGTATGACGGACTGTGGGCGATGTCGCTGGCTCTGCCTCGTTTCCGCTTGTTTCTTCACTGCGCCCTACAGATTACATATGTACAACGCATGATTATATTATATCTAAATGCATAAATTATAAAGGTATGCAGATTGACTGATGGTTAAGGCTTTGTTTATGTCTTTGATTTGCTCTTCAGATAACATTTATATGAATATAAATGTGGCAGTCGCTCATCCAGATACAACCAGAAGCGCAAAGATATCGCTAATATGACATAAATGAGGGATACAATTCTTAGTGCAGCTTATAAGAGCGAAAAGGGTTGATTTCGGGGTTGGGCGTAAACTTTTCTTTGGTACAATATAAGCATATCAACGTCGAGAGAACGTTCGCTTTTGGGCCCAAATGATTTTTTCTGGGACACCCGTTTTATAGATGAGGTGTGACCGACGTCGCTAACTGAGTCGTGAAGGGTCGGGTGTAAGACTGACGCTCGTTCGACGTCAGTGTATATTTTATTAATCATACTGTTCACGAAAATAGAGGTCATGATTTTGACACTTACAATGTAACGGTGTTCTCGTTTCATCATATCTCTTCGCTTTCTGTAAGGCTGCAAGATTGAATATCATTGTATAAAGACTTATGATCTAGGAGATATATAATGTAAAAACGATGTACAGTCGCGCGCATTCCTAACCCAACAACTGTAACGATAAACGATAACCGATAACCGCAAAAACGATAACCGATAAACGATAATCGATAAGAATTTTGTTGGGTTAGGACCGCGCGCCACTGTATACCAACTCGATTAGAAAAAAAAAATACAGTATTCACACTGAAAATGTATATTGACATTTATGATTTACAGTTTATGATTAACAATTGACTGTTCATTTCTAATGTACAAAATTTACTGTTTATGATTTTTAAATGACTGTTTAAATTAACTGTACAAAATAAGTCTTATTCATATTAATAAGCACATTTCAATGAAACATCTTTATTTGAAAGGAGACGTTATTCATCAAGCTATAGGCTAATCCTAGTAGGCTAACTATATCAGGAGTACCCAGCGATTTATTCGGGGAAATATCTATTCTACTGGGATATCTTCCTTGCTGGCATTTTCATAGAGTTGAATAAATATTTAAATTTCAAATTTGTTTTATATCAAGAAATAATGTCCATGGAATGCAATCATTACATTAAAATAACTCAGTTTTAAACAAATTAGAGCTAACACATGGGAATATACTAATTTTGGTGAACATACAGGTTAGCATGAAGCATTGAAGGGTATCTATTTTTGCTGGCAGCGTTTTGCTGGCAACGATTTTGGGGCTTTCCTGGCTGGCAAACAAAGAATAAAGGTTTAACTTAAAGGAATAATATTTCACCACTTTATGCTCCAAATGAATTCGTTTCATAACCAAATAAGTCATTGTCGACACACTTCTAAAAATCTTTCGTTGGGTACTCCTGCTATATATGAAACTATGCAACAAAAAATAAAATTTGTTAGTTAAAATATGTGCTATTGAATTACAGAAGCAAGCCAAAAACTTACCCAAAATATAATCCGTGTGATAAACGCAACATTATATACAAAATAGGAAATCATGCAAAAGCATAATGCACCCATGTCGGACCAGTATATAACGTCCTCATCTGAGTCAGGTAACATAGTAATGACCCCATGCCAGACACACACAAACGCCAGGCAGATTAAAGTGGCTAAAATGTAGCGGTCCTACAACACAATAAAAACAACATGCCCTCTGTACTATAGTTATATATTATAATATAGGTGATTTTGATCATTTGGATGTGGAAATGGGTAAACTGAAAATGCACAACAGGATGCACATGTGCAATGTAGCAGTGTAAAATCTGGGTGTTACTAAACTACAAATGTGAAAGATTAAAAAAGGATATGTAGTAAAAAATAAATGCATAAACTATAAGATTCATTATGTGTTTATTACTAAATAGCATGCGTCCTTTCTGCATAGGAGGTTGAGTTCATCGGCCCGGTGGTGACTCAAGCATGTGAATTGAACAAAAACTTAAATAAGTATGTATCAAACCTGGAATAAATATAAAATTAAACAAAACCGAGCTAAAACGCCAAACTGTCAGCAGTATATACAGGGTACAAAATGAAAATAAATTCAAACGGGATTAACTGCAAAAACAAGATGAAAAAGGAGAACCCTCAGCCGTATGTACAAGGTACAAAATGAAAAATAGTTTAAACGGGATTCACTGCGAAAACAAAATGAAAAAGGAGTCTAGAATAATGAATCACATGCTCCTATATGTCAGCTATCCATCATTTACCACGAGCAGTAGACGCATGATAAACTGGATATTATAGATGATGTAGCAACCGGCCAATATAACCATGGCAATCCAGTCCGCATCCGGGTATTTGTCGTAGTCCACGACGGTCTGTGATCCGTGCCAAAAGCACGTGGTCACTAAAAGGACCATGGTTGCGAAGATGTAGCGATCCTGTACGAGGGGGTTTCATTTTGGGGTATACGACATCATTTCATCAAACCACATTATATAGTGTCATTATTTTATCAAGCTTTTACCAATCTAGTATGCGAGAACAAAACAATATTCTTAAACATATAGAAAACCTGCAAGTAATACATGTGTGTTTTATATTGCTATTCTTGACAGTTCCCTAGCCTTATGCGGAGTTCATTTCAATCGTTATTTGTCTGATGTACTTCTAGCAAAAGTCAC